>CAIGQQ010006515.1:329295-371447 GCA_903798035.1 Danio albolineatus | reverse complement strand
ACGGAGTAATAGATGTATGTATGGATGGATGGATGGATGGAGTGATGAAGTGATTGTCTGGGTACCATGTAGCATTAAAAAAAACTTAATTAAACTTAAATTAATTAACTTAAATTATTTTACAACTATTCTCACAATGTCCCCTTTAAAGTCAGCTCACTATGTAGAACCCTAATGCAGTTCACAGGGTTTGCACCAGATATGTGTGTGTTCTCATCATTAGTATCCTCCACTTAGTATCTCTCCTGGCAGATTTGTCAGGGTTAGGGGACTGGCTGTCTACCCCTTTTCTGTGTTCATTAAAAAAAAGTCTCATCCTTGCTCTTCTACATTTAGTTATCAGGCACGGCGAGTCTTCCAGTTCTCTCGCGCTGCTCAGATGACTGCATTAGGAAGCACCTTTAAAGATAATTGCTTAATTGGAGCCTTTTCATTTGCTGTCAGCATATGAGGGGCCGTGAATGGCTCAGATAAGGCTGTAATTATGTGGCCAGCTTCGATATCCACTTTCGCAAGAGAAGGATGCTGACAAGCGGCTCTCATGGTCCAGAGTCTCTCGCCACAGCCTGTCATAGAGCCCGAGACACAAAAGAAGATGAGTGGGAGAGAGAAGAAAGGCTTGGGAGGACATTAGAGAGCAAAGGAGAAGGGAAAGGGGAGAAATGGGGTCTCGCAGGCGTATAAAAACACATGTGATTAGTGAGGGGACAGACATGCTATTAGCCGAGATCATAAAAGGCAGAGGGATCATATGGTCAGACGAGCTATTACAAGGGATCAGATGGATTGAAAGCACCCTGTGATTGATTAAGACTGGAGGGAAAGGAAGGCATGGCATTTAAAAGGAAAAAAAGCCGACTCTGACAGCCATTAAATTTGCTGGAGGTCACCAAGTCATTGTTGGGACGAACATTGGTTGATCACATTGTGTAGCTGCTACATTGTGCTAGCAAAAAAGTTATATTTGGGGCTTTTGTTTATTTCCTTTGTTGGTTATTTATAGCTTAATATGAGGAGAAATCCAAGAAAAAAAGCTTTGGATTGATGTGTGAAAATATTGGGCCCTTTCATACATTGGACCAGGGGCGCCGCTAGCAATTTTGGGCCCCGTGAAAAAAATATAAGGATGGGCCCCCTACTACCAACCTAGCTATCCAAACTCTTTGTCTGCAGTGTAGTTATACTGTCCTATGCACTTTATTATCCGATAATTATAAGGCAAGCAGAAATCCTGAATTTCTGCAATCGGCCTAATCTAAATTGATTGACGTCACATGATATGTAGGATTAATGTAGTAATAAATATATATATAATTATTTGAATAATTTGATGATTTTAAATGTATATAGGCTTTAAATATTAATGAGTTTGTCAAAGAAAAAAAGATGAAGGACAGTTTAGAATAGACCAAAATTATGTCGTTCATCATCAACAATCATCAATTTTAAGCTGGCAAACTGAAAAGTGTAAATTGCTTTTGCTTCTCAGGTGGTTTGGCACAACAGACTGGTGCAAATCCATTACCAACAGGAAAATAAAGCAGTCACACACTGTAAAAAATAAATCCGTAAACATTTACGGTAAAAAATGGCAGCTGTGGTTGCCAGTATTCCACGGTACACAGTACACGGTACGGTACAAACCATAAAGTAATTCCTCATTTTTACAGTAAACTACTGTATTTCATTAATTTATAGATGTAATATGTCTGTATTTTGAAGTACCAACATCTACACATCTTTTGTTACACAGATGGACACCGTTAACTAGGGATGGGCGGATCGATCCTGAAGTATCGATATTTTCGATAATGGGAATGTATCAAAAGGATCGATCCTTAAGTAAAAGTATCGATCTTTTCTGGGGGGTTTCTTACTGAGTGATCAGAGATTTTAGAATATCTTAATAATTATAGCGCCGCATATTATATAAATACTTACTTAAATAGGAACACGAATGGGAACTATAGTATTCTTCTGCTGTATCTCTGCTGATAGGTCAGCGTTAGCTCACGGCACAGTAGTACAGACATGACACACATACCCAGCGCAGGTTGTAAAACTCGAGAGCGGAGCTGTCGACATCATGCCGTAAACAAAGTATAATCTGGAGTGATTTTACTCCAGTAAATAATGACAAGGCTTTGCGTGATACTTGTCACAAAACATCTATTGACTTGTCAAGGATTTTTTTTTTGTTAGGCAACTATTTTCTTTATTATATTCTACTTTTCAAAAACAAAAGATTTTAATTGACAATGATTTGATTCATTAAATTAACATTAAAGGATTTTTTTATTAAACAATTGTGCGGTGTATAATTTTTCGCTATATATGATGCTATTTAGCCAATTATAGTTCTGTAAATTTAATAAATGTACAAAAGAATCATGTGTCTTGTGTTTTATTTAATAATAATAATGATAATAATAATAATAATAATAATAATAATAATAATAATATTTATAATAATAATAAAGGTGATAAGCATAAAAATAAAAAAATTAAAAATCACTAAAAAATATTTCATTTAAGTATTGGTATCGGTATTGATGATACTTCTCTTCAAATACTTGGTATCGGATCGGAAACAAAAATATTGGTATCACCCATCCCTACCGTTAACACAGCCATATATGCAAGCGGAGATGAGGAAGTTGCATAATGAACTAATGCTCATCACAATTAACTTTTCACACAAGCAGAGAAGTGTATAAGTGAATAGAAGGTGCTCAGTGTCATCCACACAGCTACTAAACACTAGTATGGGAACACACATAAAATTAAAGTCATCCAAAGATCCATAGTAATGTCAACGAAAAACATAAAAATTGATGTGCCATGCTGGAAATTCCGGGCAAGGCAATTTACGGTTATTCACACTCATAAGGAAACATACTATTAACCAGGTTACTGATTTTTACCGTAGCATTTTTACAGTTTTTTTTTACCGTTGAAACCACAGCGAGTTTTTATAGTGCAGAGACACGAGAAGTGCTTGAAAAAATCACAAACGCTGAGGTGAACTTACTTTGATGTTTAGCCAAAGATGACAAATGCATGACAGGTGCATAAGCTGTTTAGGTCAACAGTGTCATGAGCACGGAGAGATTAATATACATCTACGGAAATGAAAGCTAATGCCATTTCTTTGAGAATTTCTGCAGCTTGCAAGCATATAAAAAGAGTCTAGTCCGGCCTCTATAACCAATATAAGTCTTCTGTATAATGTAAATGTATGACTCAATAGAGGTGAATGTGTCTGGAATATCACTCCTACTGTGAGAGTGGAGAGAGAGGGAAACTGAGAGATAAGGGCGGAGAGAGAGAGAGAAAGTGATGTGCAGCGCAGGAAGTGGATGGGGGTAAGATTAGTTTTGCTCCGGTAGTGACAGATCAGAAAAACAGGAGAGGCGAGAAGAGAGATGAAACCAGGAGAAGAGGAGGATTAGTGCCACTCGAGGGACAGAGCGCGTGTGTGTGTGTGTTTGTGCGAGTGTGTGGCTGTGGGTTTTACCGGGTGGGGGGATCCTGGAATATGAGGAATTCTGTGAGTTCAGTGGGGATTAGTCTTGCTTGAGGAGTGTGAGCTCGAGAGGAGGGTGTGAGAACATTTCTTGATCTCGACTTGCATCAGACGAGGAACAGCCGTGAATTCTTACACTTCCAGGGTGGCACAATGCTGAAGGTGCACCTGAAAGACAAACATGATATTTTGAGCGAGACTACAAAAAGACAGTTGTCTGAAACTTCATGACACTTTTACGACCTGTTCAGAGAACTTAAATCTGCAACTGAAACCCCCAAAGTTACTTGAAAAAGAATGATTCTTTATATCAGTAAGCATTGTTTGTACACTACCTCAAATTCCTTGGTCTTGAGGCTTTTAAATACAATATCCCAAAACTCAATACAACAAAACCCTGTATTTATTAATTCTGGACAATGAGGTGTGGGCTGCACTGTAAAAAGTAAAGAGTTGAATTTACTTAGAAGAAGTGTGGAAACTGATTGCCTCAAATTTCTTAAGAAATTAATTCATAATTCTTGAATTAAAAAAGCTCACTAAAACTTTGCACAGGTAACTTGCATATTTTTGTAGATATAACTACAAAATAAGAGTTCTCTGAACTCAACTTGACAAGTTAACCCAACTTACAAAAGCAGGTTAAGCCAAGTATACACAACTGAAACAAAACAGTAATCTTAACTGCACTGCTTGTTCATTTTACTAAGAAAATGTGTGGAAACTGATTGTCTTACATTGCTCAAGTAAATTGTACTCAAAACACTAAGTTAATTAAACAAGACAGGCAACAGATTGGCAGAACACTAAAACATTTATTTGTTCCATAACACAATTTCAGAATCACAAGTCACAATGAGGACATTGTTTACCTTTTTTTCTTTTTAGTTCAATTCACAAATAAACAAATAAACAGTACATTGAACACTGTGAAAAGCTTAGTGCCGTAGAAATCATTTTTCAACAAAGCAGAAAAATCTCTTCAAACTCCATTATAAAGCCACTTACTGTAGGTAAGATGTCACATGTCCTCATCATTAAACAATATGCACTCTCCAATTTTTTTAGTTCTGTTGATTTAACATTCTTTTGAAGAATAAACATTCTAAAACCAACCACTTAAAGGTACAGTTCACCCAAAAATAAAATTATAAACACCATTTACTCAAGTGGTTTCAAGTCTTTGAGTTTCTTCCTCTTGTTGACCACAAAAGATATTTTGAAGAATGTTGGGAGCCGGTAAACTTGTGGGAAGCACTGACATCCACAGAAAAATAAATAAATAAATAAATCAAGATGTTTACTCAAGATGTACTCAAGATGTTTAGTTTAGGCACTAAATACTCCTAAAAGTGAACTTAGCACAGAATAGTCGAGTAAAATCTACTAATTTAAATAAATCAGTAAAGTTTACAAGCTTTTCTTGAGTAGATTTAGTGATTACTTTTTACAGTGTGGTTGAACTGCATTAGTGGAGACATTGCCGCACAGATCTAATATAAAGATACCCATCATTTATTCCAATACAGTTTACAGTAACAGACAAACCCAGCATTACTTTATGTGAATTTGTATTGTGTGTGTGTGTGTGTGTGTGTGTGTGTGTGTGTACTTTTGACCTTTTTCCTGGTAGCTGCATGGAAGGCGCCATAGCGACCAGCTTCTTCCGGTAGAATGTTTAGAACTTCCATTTACAGTGTTTACATTAGGTAATTTGCGATTCAAAAATGGGTTTTGATAGCGTTTTGAGTGGATTACGAAGTGTTTTTGTGACACAGCTTTGAAAGGTGTGTGTTAAAACAGTTATAATCTGTCAGTTGTGGTTAAAGCATGAGAGAAAATCCAAATGTGACTGTTTATACGCATCAGCTGCCCACCGGAAGTTCTTAGAATTGTTCATGCGCATACACGCAAAGCATAATGGGTAATTTTGCGTTCTAAGAAAAAGGTCTATATGACAGAGCATTTTCTAAAAGGTCACTTTCATGTCCTGTTTATACCTGGTTTTAAGATGCAATGCAATCACAAGGCAAAATGCAAGGTTTAAATGAAGTCTGATTTGTATGATTTGTGAATATTTATGGGGCGGCACGGAGGCTCAGTGGTTAGAACGGTCACCTCACAGCAAGAAGGTCGCTGGTTCAAACCCTGGCTGTTCACACCCAACATGATCTCCCCGTGTTGGCGTGTGTTTCCTCCAGGTGCTCAGGTTTTTCCCACAGTTTAAAGACATGTGCTATAGGTAAATAAAATTAAATAAATTGGCCTTATGCTGTGTTCACAACAGATGCAGCAAGTGCGGATAAATCACACTTTTCGCGAGTAAATAGACGTGTGAACATTTTGAGTTTACTCGATTCATTTGCACGTTAAATTCAGTTCACAACAGACCCAGATTCGTGTGATGGACAGGCTTTTCTGATTTTCTGTCTGCATGGTGACTGTAGCTTCATTGCTAAATGGCTAAAATGGATTTCATAGAGAGAATAACTGTGTTTATATGCTTTACGAAAAACAGCGTTGATTCGTTTGGAGCAGTGTGTGAGTCCACTAGATCCTCTCAGAGGTGCACCCAGCTCTGTGAGCTCATAAACTCCTCCAGAAACCTAACATGGATGATGGAAGCCTTCAGCGGTGCTTCTGACTGAGTCGAGCTCAGTTTGATGAACTGCTGTCGGTGTCGGCAGGAGGATTTTCCCACGGGACACCAACAACTGGCGCTACGTTATAATCACTCCCCCACAAGAGCAAGCTTCTGATTGGTTAACACGGCGCGAATGTCTGCTGAAGTTCAGAATTTCAAACTCGAGCGATTTGCACAAACAATATAACTCGCGCCGCTTCACTCGTGTGAATCACGTCATTCGCACCGCCTCATTCACACGTATCGTGCTGCAGAATGTCTATTCGTGTCTTTGCATTGACTTAACATGTAAATCACTCGAGCTTGACGCTTCTTCCACATCTAATGTGAACACAGCATTAGTGTATGTGTGTGGATGAGAGTGTATGAGTGTTTCCCAGTACTGGGTTGCAGCTGGAAGGGCATCCGCTGTGTAAAACATATGCTGAATAAGGTTCATTGACTTCACATGTAAATCACTCGCACTTGACGCTTCTTCCACATCTAATGTGAACACAGCTTTAGTGTATGTGTGTGAATGAGAGTGTATGGGTGTTTCCCAGTACTGGGTTGCAGCTGGAAGGGCATCCGCTGTGTAAAAACATATGTGGAATAAAGTTCATTCCACTCTGGTGACCTCTGATAAATAAAGAGACCAAGCTGAAGGAAAAATCAATAAATGAATGAATATTCATGACTATTTACATGCTATTAGGTAAATCAAATTAAAAACACGGTAAAGTATGGTAAGCGTCACAGTTATTAGCAGGAGTACCCACCAAACTCACTAGAGGGCACTTCATCTATATGTACACTCCGTCAGCCATTCAGCATTGCACCAATTCAGACTCTGATAACCATCTACAGCTGTCATTACACACTATTTAAGCACTCACACACCTTTGTTGCATGTTGTTTTGACTTCGCCATGTTTCTTGTTTTAATCCTTGGAATAAATGTTTTATGATTGTTTGCCGCCTGCCCTGACCTCTGCCTGTATATTGGATTTACTCTTTTCAGATTACCCTTTACCTCATAGGTTTCAAACTCATTTCCTGGAGGGCCGCAGCTCTGCATAGTTTTGCTCTAACCCTGATCAAACACAGCTGATCCAACTAATCAAGGTGTTCATGACTACAAGAGACTTTAAACCAGGTGTGAGTTGGAGCTGGTTGGAGCTAAACTTTGCAGAGCTGTGGCCCTCCTGGAATTGAGTTTGAGACGATTGCTTTACATTGTTGTTTGCTTCATTCTCGACCTCTGCCTGCCTGAACATTTACTATAATAAAGCTGCAATCGAATTTCACAAAGACACTTGTCTGGTCATGAGTTGATGTGAAGACCATTTTCCCTGGAGCGGAGTATTTGGCAAAGATCTAATCCAAGTCGAAATTAACAGATATAAGGGAAATTGTGAAGTATTACTGTGAAATTTATACCACTTTACCAATCAGACCACTTTACCAATCACACAGAGACATTTCAAATGATATCAAACATGAATATAGATCCTCAAGGTACACCATATTAAAAACTTGGACATTCGTTGTGGAATGTGAGTGAGCTGCACTGGTGGAAAAGGTAGAGGACAGAGAGGGGGCTCAGGATGTATGATCGAGAGAGTTGAACAACTGGTTTCCAAGCTGACCTTCTTCTCAGATTAGAAAGTTTATTGTTTTAGTGCCTGACAGCTCTCATGGTCTTGCCTCGTGGAATTCCATAACAGTTCTTAGGGTCTGATATCACGGAGAGACTTAGGCCTCGTTTACACTAATACGCTTTAGTTTTAAAACGAGTAAGTATTGCTGCGGTTATGCCATCCGCCCACACTTCGCCAGAGTTTTTGAGCGCCGAAAACGGAGCACTTTGAAAACGCTGAAGACGCCGTTTTCATTTTAAAATGCTGCTGCTCCGTGGCAGTGTGGATGGGGGAAAACAGAGAAATCTGAAAACGGAGGAGTGACTGCAGACATTTGCCTGTCTGCTTTTTCTCAATATTAAGTAGCCTACACATAGTTCAGTCTTTCCTTTCCTTGTTAGTTCAGACTTCGCACGTCGGGTAAGTCTTCAGAAGGGAACAGTGAACTTTCTTAACAATAAAATGAAAACATGATATGAGGAAACTTCCTATTTTCATTTTGGTGAAAATCTGGGAATCTGTCATTAGCTACAGACAACAGGATGAAATAAATATAACGCTTAACAAATATAGTGAGATTAGATCCAGCGGTAGATCCTTGATGAACAGTCCGATGCACAGCTCTTATATGGCTTGATGTGCTCAAAGCACGCTGCAGTGCATGCCAGAGTGTGTGTGTGGTCACTTCATGTGTGTTTTCAGCGGTGTAGTATGGATGGAGAGTTGTTCAGAAACACTAGTTGAAACGCTAGTGTGCACGCGGATCGTTTTCATTCTAAAACACCGTTTTAAAACTAAAACGTATTTTTATATGAAGCCTTAACCATTTTTAACGAAACAATAATCATAATCAATGCTGAATAGGCATGTTGTTTAATTTTGCTTGTATTTTCTTTTGCAGAACTTGTTTTCTAAATAAAATGTTGAAAAATAACTTGAAATTAAACGTATATTTTAAAACATTATATATTTGCTATAAGTTTTCCATTTTAATTGATTTGTAAGGGGAAAAATCTTTCCATTAATGTGTCATTTACAAGGGCTGACATTGAGAACTGAACTGAACACTGTAACTGATATGACTCTGTAAATATTCAAATAACACAGTGCAACATGTAAATTATTTGCTATTAATTCTATAAATCACTTGTACCTTTGTGATTCACGATATTATTTGTGAATGCTTGAATCAGCCTGATTTTCAGATTACTCACTAACTAGTCTGTAGTGTGTTCCCATGGTAACATCTTGCCGTTTTTTTTTTTTTTTTTAATGGGAGCTCTGGAAGGGAAGGAGACAGGTTGACATGATACAAAACAACTGAACAGTGTGCCTTGTTTATTGTAATACACTCCACAAACATGACATTGATGGAAAGAGTGAGGCAGAGAGGAAACAAATGAACTGCAGACAGAGAAAGAGATGTAGAAATTGAATGGGGGAGGGAGAGGAAGAAAAGAAAAAGAGCTGAACTGAAGGAATGGTCTGTTTACGGAGTGACCCTTGAGGTCCAGATAGGAAGCCTGGATGGATTTTAATTGGCTTTTCACATAAATGGTATGGCAAGCAGTTTTGACATTTCTGTTTTCATGGTACTAGTGTTTGTTTTTATATTCTAGTATCTTTACTTCTAGTATTATTCTAGTATTTATTTACTTACTAGCTACTAGTGCTAGTACCTTTTTAAAACTTACTAGCATTTATTAGTGGCATGTATTCATTATAAACTAGTAAACAGTTAAACAGATACTACTGCTTATTATTAGACACTACATATTCAGTACAAAATTTGTATTTACTTTGAACAGTATAGGTTAGAGCAGTGGTTCTCAAGGTTTTTTCACCAAGTACCACCTCAGAAAAAAATGGTCTGTCCAAATACCACCATAATAACCAGTATTGTAGTACTGTAGTGTAGTAGGCCTAATTAGGCAGGTACAGCTATGCACAGTTCAAAAACAAGGCTGATTAATTCTTCTAATTAAGAATATTTATTATTGTCAGCCACTTAAATAAAAGGTTTAGCCTATTAAAATCAATTTACTGATCACATCGGTGTTATCGTACGAGTCAAATGGTTAAAAGTGTGTTCTTTTTTTACTTTAATTATTCAGAGATTTGTCTGTGTACCACTAGAAGGAAGCTTGTGTACCACTATTTGTACGCGTACCACAGTTTGAGAACCACTGGGTTAGAGTATAATGAAGTACTCTAACCCTAATGACTGATACCTAAAAAATAAGCACTTCTTAACAAATTTATAAAACTATGTCACAACTGGAACCTGATTGGCTGATAGCCATGTGATATTCTGCAATATCAGAACTCGTACAGCCTCTTCACTCTTGTGTATTACTCCGCCGACAAAGAGTGACAGCAGATCAATAAACTCACGGCAGTTTGACAAATATTGCAGTTGTTGGTCAGCATAATGTACTTTTGAGAGTTTTTATGCGAGGATGTAGTTGTTTAGATTACAACTGTGCAGTTTATTTATAAGGAAAGTGCCTATTTTAAATATTCAGAATTTTGGAGATTCAGCGTTTCGGCGGCCATTAGCCTCATACTGAGCAGAGCAAAGACGGTTGACGTTCCGCCACAAGATGGTGGCAGAGACTGCATAATAAGTCATTAGGGGAGAAAAACAGCATACATTTCAAACTACAGCTGATCAAATTATTACAGAACAAGTAAGTGACACTAAGTCGATCTCTTTTTTGTATGTTGTAGTGCTGTATTTTTACCATAGTAATCTTATAGTGTTTGCTTTGCTTTGATTTTTCGGGGTTAACTATTGTGAAACCCCTGTTGCAACAGAGAAATACTGGGAAATCTCTGTAGACTGATGGCATTTCATGCCGCTCAGACTTATAATCTTACAATGTGACCAAAATCACTTATTTTGTCATAATTTTAGAAATTACACTATAAAATCATTCAAATACTAGATACGTCAAATACTAGATCTTAGAGAAGTCACGTTTGTGAATGAGCAACGGTTTCTGCTGTTCTGACGATCAGCTGCAGATGTGAATGAATGGCAGAAGGAAGTAATTCCTTGTACAGAAGGATATTTGAGACACTCTGTTTGATTTTCTTTTTTATATACACAATTATGTCGTCAAACTGTTGTATAAACTCAAAATCTTACTCGTAGCAGAGTGATGTGGCAGTATATAGTCACTGACAGGACACTAAGACCCAGCCTGTGGCCTCGAGCCAACGAACGCCTCCCACCAGTGCCGATATATAGCCATATCACACTGCTACTCATGTGATATTGCTCATTTATATAACATTTGCTAAAGAGAAAAAAAGAATAGTTACTAATCCCTAAGAAATTAATTACTTGTGTCTATTTAATAGGTACTAGTACTCAATGAACAGGTATTTAATAAAAACTACAAGTATCTAATGCATAATAAGAGCTAATATGTATTCAATAATAAACTACAAATCGCTAAAAAGAAACACTAGTAAATAAAATCGATAAATCGATAAAAAAATAATAATAATAAAATATATAAAATATACATACACGCACAGAGTAATCTGTTGTAACTAATGAATAAATCATGGAAATGTACTCTAAATAATAAGTACTATTAACATGCAAATAGACACTAGTATGTTTTATACAGATTAAATGTTAAAACAGCCTTCCATGTAGAATGAATTGATGGAGCACTGAACCTAAGGTTTGATGGAGCATTGAACATCTAGAGGCAATGACAGGAAAAAAAAATCATTAGTATTCCTAGATATTACTTTGGGTATGCTTTTATGCTCAAATATAAATCTGAAATGCACAATATCTACATACTCTCCATGTGTATTTTAACTTCAGAACACATCCAGAACAGGCCTGCATCTATTTATACGTTGTGTGAAAAGAATCACTTTGCATTTAGTGTAATCAAGATGCCATTTGTTATGAATTAGTTTATATTCAATGTAATTAGCTTATAGCCTTTTTGTTATTATTCATATGTCAGATATTTGTAAATTACTATATGTTAAACAATATGTTTTTCTACTGTATATGTGGATACAATTTGAAACATACACTATAACATCTAAAACATAAACACTGTAACCAGTGGTGTAAAGTAACTAATTACAAATAATCAAACTACTGTAATTGAGTAGTTTTTCTCAGGAATTGTAATTTACTGAGTAGTTTTATAAATGTAGACTTTTACTTTCTCTTGAGTACATTTTTAGTGCAGTATCGGTACTTTTACTTTACTACTTTCCTTCAACCTGCAGTCACTTATTTATTTATTTCTAGTCCATGGTCATTGTCTAAAGTAGAAAAATCCTGTGATTCATGTCCGATTAAATCACACATAGAAAGTAAATCACATCATACTGAACAACCTCGAGACATGGATGCTTTATAAATGCAGCAAACCTTTGGGAAACATTAAAAATGTCCAAGAAGATGTCCAAAATCTTTACACGCAATGATCCAGAGACTTTTTATAGACTGCATGTCACTGAAGATTATGGATGTCGACTGTATGATGACTGAAATCACCAAACAGCCTTAAACAATCACTAAATGGAACGAATGAAGAATGGAGGGAATGGCCAAATAAAAGGAAGGACCGAACAAGGAATGGAAGGATTGAAGAACTAAATAAATGAAGGAAGGATTCAAGGAAGGACTGAACAAACTAGGGAAGAAAAGAAGGAACGAACAAACGAATGAATGAACAAAGGACCTAATGAAGGAAGGAACAAAATCTGAAAGAAAGAATAAGCGAACAAATGAAGGAAGGACCAAACAAAAGAAGGAAGATTTCAAGGAAGGACTGAGCAAACTAAAGAAGGAAGGAACGAACAAACGAATGAATGAACAAGTACCTAATGTAGGAAGGAACAAAAATATGAACGAACGAGTGAACGAAGGAAGGAAGGAATAAACAAATAAATAAAGGAAGGAGAGAACAAACAATTGATTGAAGGAAGGTTGGAAGGAACAAACAAAAAAAGGGAGATACCTAAATACACTACATGTTGTTTGTGCAGGGATGTATAAACATAACATTCTGTAAACGCATCAACTTTTCACAGTGTAATACTCACTACTTTTGAGTACTTTTAAAAAGTCTACTTTTTACTCATACTTTAAGTAATATTTACAACCGATACTTTTACTCTAATTGCACTACATTTTTGGGCAAGTAATGGTACTTTTACCTGAGTATGATTATTCAGTAGTCTTTCCACCACTGACTATTACAGGGGTGCTCAACCCTGTTCCTGGAGAGCCACCCTCCTGCAGATTTCAGTTGCAACCCATATCAAACCCACCTCCCTGTAATTATCAGGTGCTGTTCAGGTCCTAATTAATTGGTTCAGGTGTGTTTGATCAGGGTTGCAACTGAAATCTGCAGGAGGGTGGCTCTCCAGGAAGAGGGTTGAGCACCCCTGGACTATTACATAAGACATTTCAAATGATTTGGTGGATTTTATCTACACAAAATATTTATGCTCATAATTAAGTTACATTTGCTAATAATAATGCATTAGTCAACCAAACATTGAGAAATCTATATTTTTACAGCATTTAACAACCTTTGTTAATGCAAGTTAATAAAATAGGGATGTTCATTGCTTGTTTGAGTTCATATGCAATGCATTAAATAGCTTATTAAAATCGTATACATTAGAACAGTGGCATTTAAAAAAAAGGTAAATGAGTAGAAATGTCACTTATACCTAAACCTACACATGTGAATGAGAACAGGCTTAAAAAAGACATGAAAAAGAATGAGTTATAGGAGGTACTCGCAGGATAAAGCTGGAGCACATGGGGAGAAAAAGATGGATGATGGTGGACAGAATGGAAAGAGCGAGACAGAGATGGATGGACTGGGACTAGTCCACACACACACAGAGAGAGAATGAATGAGTGACCAAACGGAGAGAATTTCACAGATGGACTCAGTAAAGCTGATAGAGTTCGGAAAAATTACATGAAAAAGCAAGAAGAGCATTCAAGGACAAAAATTAAAGTGGTTGTGCAAGGAGCATATAAACGCCAGATAAAATCATAATGTCACATTCTCCACCCCATGATTTTAGTCAAAATGACTGAAAAACATTACAGCATGTCATTTCAAATGCATTATTTATATGAACAACGGTCTCAGAACGATGACTAATTATTAACAATCGGTTTGTTTTTAGAGAATTAATGCTTTAAGAAAGGGTATTATGCTAGAACTAACTAATCATTTGCATCGAATGTGATATTTAAAACTCTCTTGTGAAGATGTGTACAGCAACAGCAACAGCCAGAAGCCAGTGATGGTATTGCTTGTTAATAAAAAAAACAAATATTGCTTTGTTTAAGAATACATTTTTCTGTGTTTCTTTGAACAATAATGTCACACAACCGATGATATATCCACCTACAGTATATCAACCTAGGCTCATTACGGACAAGTACTCAAGACTACATTTCAGGAAACATCGAAACAAGTAAGTTGAGGTATGTCTGCTCTTAGTTTTTGCAAATCCACCAGAGGCCGCTGTGAACACTTTTTAATGATCTCAAATTTCTCTCACGTCCTCTTCTCACATTAATAAACCAGATGGCATAATATACACTTCAGCCGACCAGGGGTGCGTTTTCGAAAACCATCATTAGCCAATTAAGGTTGCAAGTTCTGTCGTTACAAACATAGTTTGTGGATTTGACGTTTCCCAAATCCAACAAACATTCGCAAACTGCATCGCAAACTTGTACACTTGCAACTACACCTCTGGAGCTGTAGTTAGAATCATAGTTCCTGGCTGTGTTCTATTCCCAGTTATCCCCCCTATGCTCTATTCTTTTAGAACATTCTAACATTTAAACTTGAAATGATAAAAAAAAAAAAGAATTTAAGTCATTTCTATTAGGTGTAATATGCTTTCAAAGTATTTTTACAGTTCAGTTTTAGCGATCTTCATGTTTTGAATTGCGCTTCCTTCGCAGTGCACTTTGAAAACACTGATGTCATTTTGAACGCAGCGTTTGCACATGACGAAAGCTATAGGTGACCTGTTACTTAAAAGTGGAATTTACATTACGTCTCCAAAGGTTGTGAAAACAATAAATATGGCATACGTTAATGCTTTTAATTTATAGTAGGTTATTTATTAAGTATCTGTACTGTACATGACATGGGCCGGTTGGTTAGAACATTTCTGCAGTGGTTTGCATGTGTCAATTTGTAAAAGTAGACTTTAAAATAAATAAATGAATAAATAAATGAATAAATAAATAAACAACATCCTAGTTAATAAAATAAATAAAAAACAAATAAATAATAATAATAATAATAATAATAATTCATCATCATCATTATTATTATTATTACTATTAGAGTAGGATTCTTTCTTTCCATTTCCTAGTAAATAATAAATGTTATTTTTTTGTCAAGTGTATATATAACTACAAATAATTTTCTATTATTTTGTTTTAACTATAAGTACCACAATAATATGAAATATTGTTAAGGCCCAATCCCAATCCTACCCTTTGGCCCTTCCCCTTACCCCTACACCTCGTTTTGTGCATTCACACGAAGGGGTAGGGGTGTCCCAATTCTCTTTAGCTTGAAGGCGTAGGGCTAAGGGGAAGTGCTAGATAGCCATTGAAACAGAGATTTTTCAGGACCACACTCAAAATGGAACGAATGAAGAATGGAAGGAAGGGCCAAATAAAAGGAAGGACCAAACAAGAAATGGAAGGAAGGATCGAAGAACCAAATAAATGAAGGAAGGATTCAAGGAAGGACTGAACAAACTAAGGAAGGAAGGAAAGGAAGGAAGGAAAAAAGGAACGAATGAACAAAGGACCTAATGAAGGAAGGAACAAAAATATGGAAGAAAGAATGAGCAAACAATTGAAGGGTGAAAAGAAGGAAGGACCAAACGAATGAAGGAAGAATTCAAGAAAGGACTGAACACACTAAGGAAGGAAGGAACGAATAAACGAATGAATGAACAAAAGGACCTAATGTAGGAAGGAACAAAAAGATGAACAAACAAGTGAATGAAAAGGGAACAAACGAATAAATAAAGGAAGGAGAGAACAAGCAAATAATTGAAGCAAGGTTGGAAAGAACGAACGAAAATAGGAAGATCCCTAAATACACAACAAATTGTTTGTGCAGGGATGTATAAACGTAACATTCTGTAAGCGCATCAACTTTTCTACAGTGTAATACTCACTACTCTTGAGTACTTTTAAAAGGTCTACTTTTTACTCATACTTTGAGTAATATTTACAACAGATGCTTTTACTATACTTGCACTACATTTTTGGGCAAGTAATGGTACTTTTACTTGAGTATGATTTTACAGTACTCTTTCCACCACTGCAAACAACCCATTTGGAACTATACTCTGGCTCGGAACAAGCACTGAAACTGCCTTGATGGTAAAGGGGTAAGCATGGGCAAGGAGTTGAATGGAAAAGAAACAAAACTATTCAACAGAACACACAAAAACATTTGGAACGACGTGGAATTTTTATTCTGAGTGAGTGAACTATCACTTTAGCCCGCAAAACAACAGAACAGACGTAATAGGAATGGACTAACAAAATAAAGAGCAGAGTTGTGCAGAATTCCTCCTCCCGTGAGGCCTGGCAGCTATTATTCCATCCAGAATAAGTCTCGATCAATACAGGTGACTGGCTATCGGTGATCAATTACAGTGCAGGGACAGCATTGATCACGCTCAGTCAAATGTGACATAAACAAGACGCCGGCGATCAATAGCGATTCGTGGCGTTTGGCTCCGGACAAACGCTGTGCGTCTCAATTAAGCAGATCCAGAGGCACCGTGTGTGCTTTGATAAAGAGACTCATTTAGCCGCATCACGGTAAGACAATAGAGCTCACCGCCATCGTCCACCGAGCGTGTGATGCCGCCGCTGAGCCGCCAGCCATCGGGGAGCCTGGCAGATCAATCATCTTTTGTTGCTTCTTGGCACAAAGGGAAAGACAGAGATAGACAGACAGGCAGAGACATGGAGAGACAGACTGATGAATGTTGTGGCAAACAAATGAGTGGCCGCTCTGGCTCAAGTTTGTGGTTCATTATTATAATTGCCTCCATTGTTCCTTAGTATCATACTGTAAACTGTATGTTGTCCACTCCACTTCATCAAATAGCTCAATCCCAGCATTGACCTACCATACACAAAATCAATCAAATACAGTGGCAGTTGCAATACTACACATCTCGAATTCAAAGTCAATGTGTTCCAGTGTGTCATGTTTAACTATCATTCACTGCTGAATTTATCCTGACCTACAAAATCTTGAGACTGATAGTAAAGCTGAATGAAGTCATCAAATTTAGTATGTCGCAAGTTCATTTGTGCGCTTGAAATAACTGACAAGCATGATTGATCCCTCAAATCACTCTGTAATTAGAACATAATTGATGTCACATAATGACTCAATTAATTATTGAATTTGCTGTGCAAATATACATCTCTTATACTTACAGTACCCATGCTGGGTCTATTTGATCAAAACAGCAATATATGGAATATTATGTCTGTACAGTTCTCAACATATACTCCATTCAATTCAATTCAACTCACCTTTATTTCTATAGCACTTTTACAATGTAGATTGTGTCAAAGCAGCTTCACATAGAAGATTATAGTAAATTGAAACAGTGTCAGTCCAGTTTTTAGTGTTGTAGTTCAGTTTAGCTCAGTTCATTATGGTTCAATATTCACTACTGAGAGTCCAGACACATGCACAGCTCTACAGGTCCTGAACCATGCAAGCCAGTGGCGACAGCGGTGAGGAAAAAAACTTGGTAACACTTTATTTCGATGGTCCATTTGGTCCATCGATGGTCCATTTGAGTATCAGTATCAGTAGCAGAGTCTGCTTAATATCTGTTGATGCTGACATTCAACAGACATTTAACTGACTATAAGATACTTTGCAAGTACATGTCAACTTACACTAACCCTAACCCCAACCCTAACCTAACAGTCTACTTATAATCTAATAAGAATTAGTTGCAATATAACTTAAATATAACAAACGGACTATCAAAATAAAGTGTGACCAAAAACTTCAATTGGCGAAAGTGATGGACTAAAAAGCCTCAAGAGAAACCAAGCTCAGCTGGTCATGACCATTTGTCCTATGGCCAAACGTCTTGTGCTGAGCTGCAGTCTAGGAGCCGGAGGCTGGAGAAGCTGGGCATCAGCCAGACTCGTCTGTCCTTGGAGCGTCACAGGACGCATACATGAGTACACCCCTCCCAAATTTGTCATTTAAATTAATTTTATAATGGAAGGGTTACAATATTATATTTGTGTATGTACATTAGCTTAGTCAGTACTGAAGCCAAATCTAGAGCCAAACCTAACAAAATAAATTATGATAATTGTCCAATATTTTATTTAAAAATGTGAAGAACATTTAAATGCATTATCTTTCTATATTTAAAGATGTTCAGTGACTACATTTTTAAAACATATCTGTTAAAAAATGTGTTCCATTCAAATGCATCAAAATACACTACCTGACAAAAGTGTTGTCAGCTATTCAAGTTTTAGGAACGACACATAATAACTTGACTTCTAGATAATCGTTTGCAGTGTTGCCGACTATTCTCAATGACAAGGCGCTAATCTCTGCTCAGAAAGTTGCTAAATATCGTTAGATTATGGCAATTTGCAATTTGTCATCACACCCAGCAGTTTTTGTTTATCAGCCTAAGGTTAATAACAAGGTATTTATATTTGCACTATGCTTTATATGTGCATGGCAATTTAATTAAATGTACTGTCTGACGTATAATGAATTTGCAGTAATCTCTCAGACATAATAAACTCACACAAGTTCCAAAACTGTCACTAAAAACTTCTCTGATTGTGACCAAGAAAAGAATAAACGGGAAAATTACATTGTTAGATTTAAAACAATGGAGAAGCAGATCAGTTTGACAGTAACGTTACAAGGAAAATACCTCACGTTCGCGGTGCTAAATCATTTGCTGTAGGAACGATTTGCTCTCAAGCTGCAGGTATGAGAGACTGACTACTGTAAATGAGGGCTGGGCTGCCTGTGAGTGCTCTGAGGTTGGGGAGGGACCGATGGCATCACTTGCAGCTCGTTGAGAAGGGTAGGAACGATACAGTACGGACACATAAGAGTCTATAAAAATCTCCAGTAACACAAAAAACAGTTGCTAGATTTGTGGCTAGTTGCTTTTTTGAAAAATTGTTGCAAAAAATAGTGACTAAGTCACTAAGTTGGCAACACTGATGATTTGGTATCAGAAGTGGCTTATATGAAAGACAAAAACCTCTAGAATATGCTTATTTAATTAGGAGAGTAAGGTTTGACTTTGCTGAGACAAAAGTCTTCTCACAGAAATAATGTACAGTATATAATTAAGTCATGGTGCAGTAGAAAAATAATTATATTGTGTATGACTCCCATGAGCTTGGAGGACTGCATCCATACATCTCTGCAATTACTCAGATAACTTATTAATAAAGTCATCTGGAATGGCAAAGAAAGCATTTATGCAGGACTCCCAGAGTTCATCAAGATTTTTTGGATACATCTTCAATGTGTCACGATCACCAGCAATCCAACATCCAGAGATCGCTGGTAAACACAAACTATCCCACAAGAACTACAAATCCGCCATGTTCACGGACTACATCTCCAGTCATGCAACACACACACTCACCTGCTCCAAGTCACCACTGATTAGAAACTCACATTTGATGCCGCTCACTAACTGATTCACAGACTATTTAAACTGCACAGACACACACACTGTGGCTGAGTCTTGTCTACTTCAAGTGATATTACAAGGCGTTTCCTTGGTCTTGGTTTCCTGTGTTTGTAACTTTGCCTTGCTAATCTGTTCATCCATGCCTGCCGCCAGCCTTCTGACTTCTTGCCTGTTTTGACCACCTTATGGATTGTCTGTTTACAGCTGTTTGCTCATGTATTGACCACTGCTTACCTGACATAGCTAATAGACCTGCATTTGCATACGCACCTCAGTTGTCAGTGTTACTTGCCCTGATACACAATGCCTCCATCTTACCCCAGACATGCTCAATAATGTTCATGTCTGGTGACTGGGCTGGCCAATCCTGGAGCACCTTGACCTTCTTTGCTTTCTGGAACTTTGATGTGGAGGCTGAAGTATGAGAAGAGGTGCTATCCTGCTGAAGAATTTGCCTTCTCCTGTGGTTTGTAATGTAATGGGCAGCACAAACGTCTTTATACCTCAGGCTGTTGATGTTGTCATGCAGATCTCTCACACGTCCCATACTGAAATGCAACCCCAAACCATAATTTTTCCTTTACCAAACTTGACTGTTGTCTGTGAGAATCGTATATTACCTACATTCACTGAGAAATGGATGCAAATATTCATTTTCAAAATGAGGTGTACTAAGCTGAAAAGTAAAACATTTAATTAAAGTAGTCTTTTTAACATAATAAATGTCTTTGCCACTTTTAATTTTTACACATCCCTGCTGAACAAACGAACAAACGAACAAATAAACCCTTAAATGTTAGTTTAAACTTTTTTTAAGTGTATACAAGTTTACTTTAAAATATACCTTAACTAAAACCCAAAAGTACTAAATGCTTAAGTTGGTTTTGAATAATCTAATAAAATTCATGAGCTCAGCTGTCACCATGCCATGACCTCACAGCTTTCTCCAACCCTTTTTAAAAAAAAAGAAAATGACACTCATTGTCAAGCTATTGTGGTCTCGTTCTCACTTTCTAGTCTGTTTATTAATTCTCGTACAGTAGGTCATAAGCGGCACTCACTAATGAGGTCGCCTCATCTTGACCCGCGAGCTGGAGGAACAATCGACTCAAACTCTGCTGCATTCAGCTGATGAAGAGTGTGTGCGCTGGATGGGCCTAAAATAGTCATATATAAGTCAAGCTCACAATTTTCATTTCCACATGGCATTATCAGCCCTGCTTTTTCAGAGATCATAAGACTAATATTGAACTCCTTTTGGCTGTTGTGCCATATGCTAATCCTGAAACCAAATTACTTTTTCAGACGATGGATCAGAAAACAGCACAGAGTGGTTGTGTAAGAGTGTGATCATATAAAACTTTTGGGAGTGGAAATTTTTCAGAGTGATTCTACTGATAAATTGAGCAGGTTAAGAAACACATGGGTCAGCTAATCTCTGTAATGAGCTGAGTAATGCAGTCCACAAGATTTGTTTGGATAACTGAACAAGATTTGGAAAAAAGATCACTGTTCTTTCATGCACTGTCTGTTTTCTGTGGCTCTGTTCGCATTTGATACACACACTTATTTAAAATGAGCTGAAACAACAAAATTCTTGTGTTTTTTGGGTGAGAACTTGATTGTTTTATGCTCAATCCACTTGAATTTGTCAATAAAATAATAAGTTAACTTTAAAGGGGTGGTCCACTACAATATCATATTTTAAACTTTAGTTTATGTGTAATGTAGCTGTGTGAACATAAACAACATATCTAAATGGAAGAAGCTCAAAGTTCAATGCAAAGGGAGACATTGGCATTTACAGAGTTAGCTTGGCAAAGCATACAGAGAACGAATTTGGAGACCACAAAAAAATACATCCGGGCTAGTGAGATCACAAGGGCTTCCGGCTACACGCATTCCTTATGCAGACACTCTGCGTAGTGAAGGGACATGGTCAGAGGCGCTGTAATGTTATTGCAGAGAAAGCCAAGTGCTCACAGTTTAATTTTAATTATGTTCCAGAGAATTATATAAAAAATATATAGCTAGCATTTGACAAAGGAGAACTTCCAGAATCTCTCCCAGTTCAGCGCTGGATTCAGCGAAAAACTCCTCCAACTGACGAAGCTGTGGATTGTGAGCTACAACCTGTACGTGTTTTTATTTGCTAGCTTTGATCAACTACAGGCACAGTTTCTAGCGTTAAGCCGCCTTTCCACTGCACACGACATTTGGACGTGACTGTCAGTATACGCCCCCTTGTGGCAGTCGCACAGTATTTTCAGTGTTGTCGGGCACCATGGGGGATTCTCGCAGTGTCCAAAATAAAGGAGTGCAAGAGCAAGAGCCTTTGTTCTCCGTGTGTTCACCATGGTTGAATGAATGAATAAATGAATACTAAAACTCATAGACCGCTAAAAAATTCTCAAATAATATTTTTTTTACTCATTTATAAATGGAAATGTTTTTTTTAATACAGACTTTTTCTAATAAAAAAAAGGAACGAAAAAAATCCTTTTTCTCATCTCGCGCGCACGGACCTGCTTGGACAACACTGAAATACATCACTTCCGGTCGGCCGGTCGCATACGGTCTAGTCGCAGGAGTTCAAATAATTTAACGGATGCGCAGCTCAAATCGGATCCGAATTTTCCGCATACAGAGATGATCGGAACTCCACGCAGCTCCCGGACTACTCTCCATTGGAAATGAATGACTTCCGTTCTGTTGCTTGTTGTTTGTCGTATGCAGTGGAAAGGCGGCTTTACTGGTATGTTGCAACGAGGACGTAAACAAGGATGAACAACCGGAAATGTTATTGTGTATTTCTGTGTGCACAGGATATGACGATTTTTTTTGTCTGAAATACAACAAAAACTTGGTCATGTGAATCCCAGAGCATATTTGGAAATATAGTCAATGTGCTAAAACGTAAAAAAATAAATAAAAATAAAATAAAATTATAAAAATAAATAAATAAATTAATTAAAAATAAATATATTCCTATAAGGATTTTACAGTTCTAATTTTTCATTTATTCAAGGTCCTGTGAAGTGGTGCCCGTGATATTTGATGTAATCTCAACAAAAAAATCAAGAGAGGTTAGGACAAAGTAACTCCTCCCCTTAAAAAAACTAAACAAAAAAAAACAGCTAATAGCATTTTCTTTATATCAAAGCTTTGCCAGTGAGAGTGGTTGAAACCAAACACATCAAATGTAAAGCAAATGAGACGCATTTTGTAGGGGGCCTGGCAATGTCAGGTTGCCTAAACTACGTCTGCGTCCAAAATTGCCTACTACTAAGTAAGTACTGCATTTAAATTTAAATGTACTACTCGACCATTCGAAAAATACTTTCTAAACAGTAAGAATGTGAGTAGCATGAATGGAACTCAGACGTACTACATATGCCATTTTGTCTTGATCACGTGACCTACCTGTGTTAGTTGCGTCACTTTACTCCCATTCATGAATCATATAGTGTAGGGTACATCGGTTGCGCACTTCAGCCGGAAGTGGTAGGTCATCTGGGTACTTCTCACCAGGGGCGCCACTGGCCGACACGGGACCTCTGACAACCTCTGACAGGATGAAAGTTGAGACCGTGGAGAGTATAATGGTGGGCCCCAAAACAATATCTCTTGTGGCCCTAAAACTACTTAGGCCCTTAGAAATTCCCCCCCACCCTAGCGGCGCCCCTGCTTCTTGCATATTGTTTTTCCAAGTCTATGAATTTGGACATACTACTCACCTCGCGGGGTGCCACGGTGGCGTAGTAAGTAGCACGTTCGCCTCACAGCAAGAAGGTCGCTGGTTCAAGCCTCAGCTGGGTCAGTTGGCATTTCTGTGTGGAGTTTGCATGTTCTCCCCGTAGTTGCGTGGGTTTCCTCCGGGTGCTCCGGTTTCCCCCACAAGTCCAAAAACGTGGTATAGGTGAATTGGGTAGGCTAAATTTCCCTTAGGGTATGTTTGTGAAGGAGTGTGTGTGGATGTTTCCCAGAGACGGGTTGCAGCTGGAAGGGCATCCGCTGTGTAAAAACAAATGCTGGATCAGTTGGCGGTTCATTCCTCTTCGTCGACCCCGGATTAATAAAGGGACTAAGCTGAAAAGAAAATGAATGAACGATACTCAGCTCGCATACTGTTTTTAGCATGCTATATTGTATGGAATTATGCGACTTTGGACGCAGCCTAACATTAATGTTAGTAATGTCAGATACTAGAGAGCATTTGATTGGTCAAGATTTGATGAGAAACTGATATATGAGGTGACGTGAAAAAATCATTGATCCATTTTCCTAAACACAAACTGTCACTGTTTTGGAGCACACTAGATATCCTCAAAGCTAACAGACTGTAACTAGCATCTATCTAAATATATTGACCTTGGGACCTTGAACCCTTATCAGCAAACTTCCATGACATTCCAAAATTCAATATTAATGACCGAGTTCCACAATTAAATCTATATTTTTTTTGCATTGCAGAAATCCTGTCCCTTTACCTGACTCTGTACATTTAAAATCCACCGCCTCCTTGATAGTATTTGAGATCTCTTCAGAAACTCTTGAAAACAAGAGATTACTAGCATCTTTTCCTCAGGAGAAAAATCTGACAAGCACTAGACGTGAGGCAAAAAGTCTCCATTTACTCTTGGCTTAATCTCATTGCTGTCAAGGAAAAACAATTGAGGTTTTAAAGAAACAATCTTACCAATGGGAACAGTTAAAAGAGCCGATCTTCGCCTACCTTTCCCCTTCATCTGTCTCTATCTCAGCCTACACAAACAAACACACGCTAAACACACACACATATGCTAATGCTCTAATGCACTGGTGTCAGACTAATGGCGCGTGCTAACAGACCTCCGTTCCCCTCCTTCACCTTGAGTTCCTTCATCCAGACCATAACATCTTGTAAACAGCTCAGTGGCTTCATCAAAGCTGAAAATGGAACTAGCAGGAGATGCAGTATTATCACAGCTAATGGAACCGAGGCCTTTAAATAAGTTCTGGCATTAACTGTGCTCTGGAATTGAAGTGTTGTGTTAATCTTATAGTCTGGGAGGTGACAGTGGGCTTCCTTCTTTAAACTCCACTTTGGTGATCACCATGGTATGAACACATAGGGGACAAACGGATTACTTGTTTTCAAAGAAATGTTCACCCCAAAATTAATATTCTTACTCTCAATCCACTGTGAAATAATAAGTAGTGGGTTTAAGTAGATCATTGTTTCATTCACTGATTGATCTCAAGGTTAATTTGGTGACTCAAAAAACAAATTTTGGGTCCAATAAGAACTTTTATTCAATTTACTTAGAATCAATTGTTCAAAAAAAAAATTACGTAAATATTTCTACATTGATGAAAATGTTTTAAACGAAGCTGTGGATTGCGAGCTACAACCTGTAAGTGTTTTTATTTTTTTAAATTGATCAACTACAGTAACGAGGATGTAAACAAGGATGAACAACCGGAAATGCTATTGTGTATTGTGTATTTCTGTGTGCACAGGATATGACGATTTTTTTGTCTGAAATAAAACAAAACATTTGGTCATGTGAATCCCAGAGCATATTTGGAAATATAGTTAATGTGCTAAAAAAAAAAAAAAAAAAAAAAAAATGGCCAGCCCAGTCACCAGAAATGAACATTATTGAGCATGTCTGAGGTAAGATGAAGGAGAAGGCATTGAAGATGAATCCAAAGAATCTTGATAAACTCTGGGAGTCCTGCAAGAACGCTTTCTTTGCCATTCCAAATGACTTAATTTATAAGTTATCTGAGTCATTGCAGAGATGTATGGATGCAGTCGTCCAAACTCATGGGAGTCAAACAAAAAAGCAAAGTCAGACCTTACTGTCGTAATTAAATAATTGAAAATCAAGGCATGATCATATTATATTTTATTTTCAATTTGGTGACTCAAAAAAACCTAATTTTGGGTCCAATAAGAGCTTTTATTCAATTTACTTAGAATCAATTGTTCAAAAAAACAACAACAATTACGTAAATATTTCTATATTGATGAAAATGTTTTCTCTTATGATAAATGCTTTTCTTTTGATCAAATAATACAAGTCATAAAACAAGTAATATACACACACACACTAACTGACAAAAGTCTGCAGTGAACTGTATCCCAATCATCACAAATACTGCAGAAGACCTATTGGAACTCACATGGACCCAAGATTCTCATACAAATTAGTCAAGTTTGGTGAAGAAAAAAACATGGTTTGGGGTTACATTCAGTATGGGGGCGTGCGAGAGATCTGCAGTGTGGATGGCAACATCAACAGCCTGAGGTATCAAGACATTTGTGCTGCCTGTTACATTACAAAAAACAGGAGAGGGCAAATTCTTCAGCAGGATATAGCGCTCCTCCTGATACTTCAGCCTCCACATCAAAGTTCCTGAAAGCAAAGAAGGTCAAGGTGCTTCAGGATTGGCCAGCCCAGTCACCAGATATGAACATTGTTGAGCATGTCTTAGGTAAGATGAAGTAGGAGGCATTGAAGATGAATCCAAAGAATCCAAGAACGCTTTCTTTGCCATTCCAGATGACTTTATCAATAAGTTACCTAAGACATTGTAGAGATGTATCGATGCAGTCCTCCAAACTCATGGGAGTCATACACAATATTAATTCTTCATCCACTGCACCATGACTTTATATTAAATACTGTACATTATTTCTGTTAAGTGACAAGACTTTTGTCTCAGCAAAGTCAGACCTTACTGTCGTAGTTAAATAATTAAAAATCAAGGCATGATCATATTTTATTTTGATAAAATAAGCATAATCTAGAGGCCTTTGATCTTTCATTTAAACCTATTCTGATACCAAATGATCAGCTAGAAGTTATTATTTGTTGATCTTAAAACTTGTATAGGCGACAAGACTTTTTTCAGGTAGTGTACATACATATATACTGTATATATCTATATATCTATCTATATATATATTTATATATATCTATCTATATATATATATATATATATATATATATATATATATATATATATATCTCACTCACTATACTTTGGTTCAGTAGTAGAAACTGGAGCACCCAAAGGAAACCCACGTGAACACGGGGCTGAAAAAATATATTAAAAAAATAAAAATATTTAGTTGATGTGTAATGTGTGAATATAAACAACATCTCTGAATGCAAGACGCTCAAAAGGGAGACATTGGCTTTTACAGAGTTAGCTTAGCAAATCCTACAGCAAAGAAACTTAGGAAACTTAGCAAAGGAAAAATACATCCGGACTATAGTGAGATCACAGCACATTATGTTAGCTGACCAATCAGAGCCTCTTGAGGGTAGGCTTTCAGAGGAACTAGGAAATATGACAGTGGTTTTCATGATAGCTGAGTAGCTGTATATAATCTATATAGTAATATACAGGTACGGTATATGAAAAAAATACTGTGATTTTCTAGTGAAGCATGAGCACACACTGCTTTACATCTTATAAACAAAACCAAGCCTTAAAATTACACTCTGGACCACTCCTTTAATGCACATCCTTTAATGCATTTTTCAGTCAGCTGCACTTGCATATGAAAGGAGGTATGAGAAAAAGTTCAGTGTGACTGTGGTTTCAGTTTATCCCCATTTGTCTCCATGGTACACTAATCCATACCTCCTCCACCTTGGTATCTTGTCAGCCCTGGTGCATTTCTGCTTCTTTTTTCAATAGATTTTGGGTATTTAAAATTAGTTTTGACCCCAATATTAAAAGAAAAATACTGTAAAATATAATGTAAATATATTGTAAAAAAAAAAAGAAATAAATAAAAAAGAAATTTAGAAGTTGGAAAGCAGTAGCCATCGACATCTATAGTAGAAAATTATACTAAAAAGGTAATGCCTACTGATTTGCAATAATCTTCAAAATGTCTTCTTTGTACAAAAAACAAACAAACAAACAAAAAACATCAAACGCATTTGTAACAAGGAGGCTGAGTAATGGACGACAGAATGATAAATTTTGGGTGAACTACCCCTTAAAATGCGGCAGCTTATATTACTGCTGTGAATGCTTATAATCAGACTATTATCGTCCACTGTGTGAACACTAACAGTTATTATTATGGTTAGATCTTTAATTATTGCTATTGGTTTGAATAAGCCTTAACCCATTTAATGCAACTGTACGGAAAGGAGCAGCCAGTACAATTAATTGGGAGGCAGAAAATAATGCAAATTTTAAGGAATTTCCATTTTAAGAATAACTATGGGGTTCAAACACCTAAAGCAAAGCTGAAAGCTGTGCCAATATACATGATGTAAAGTTACGTGGTGCCAGTGGATGGCAGTAGAATTGAAGAAATACACACTCTGACCTGAACAAAAATATAACAGCTGGATTGCAAGTATAGCTTATTATACATATAAAACAAAAATAACAAATGTGTTTTATCTTTATAAAATTAGTTAAAATATATTTATTGTTTTACACATTTCAAAAATCCTACAAAGTCCATACAACCTCGTGCTCCTAACAATAACCGTCTAATTTATTATTATTCTCTAGTATGTTTTACAGTGATCGCTCTCTATTAAATTCAATTTACATCGTAGAGACTCCCTCCGTACAGAAACCAAACCCATCAAATTGATTGACTTCCGAGGTTTGCACAAACACAGACGGCATTAATCTCATTTAAGCTGCGCCTTAAAGTGAATACTATTAAAAGCCTGGTTTTATTAAAGTGAAGTGCTCTCGTCGAGAACAAGCAGCAGTAAATGGCACTTAGGAACAAAGAAGAAGAAAGTGCCGGAAACAGTTAGCAACTCTGACTTCAATCACTGAAGTGCTACTTTACCAACAACAAGAATTTAGCTTGATTCATAAAAGGTGAGACAATCTCCAATTTCTCCTCTGAAAGGACTGGAACGGGAGGGTATTAGTAAGAGTATAGCTCAGTCACAGAGTGTTAAAAGCTTTTACGCAGCTTTTCTCAGTATGACCGGGTAAGGAGACACTGCAAAATGTGCTTGTTTTTATGCAGGATGTCTGGTAAAACTGAACCATCTGATAATTACAAGAAATTAAGGACTTTTCTTTAGAGCAGCAGTGGAAATATTTTACAATCTTGTTAAAAATATCTAATAATAACTGCATTAGTCTTCTATCAATATCTCAAGCGTCTGTTAATTCACCTCCATCGACAAATTAAAGGTGCTAATGGTGTTTCCAGCTCAATATTTTGACTAAAAGGGCAATACTTCTGATTATTTTATACGGCAGATAGATAAATCCCACACAGGAATGAAGAAATGCTGTAGGTAAGATCATATTTATGTAAAATGGTGTTTGAATATATTTAACTTACTTATCAAGAGGCATAGAAAAAGGAGGAGAGGGTTGAATGCTGAATGGTTCCTTTAAAAACCGAGCTATTTTACTTCATTACTGTTGAAAAATACATTGCTGTGCTAAAGCCTTCATCAGCTTTAGTGTTTTAATCACCATCAATATTAAATGTCTGGTCTCTTCAGTACACTTCAGTTCAACTTTAGTTTAAGGCTTCTTTTATATGTGTATTTACTTACTTCAAGTGCTTCCATACTGCCGCTGTATAATTCCGGTCAGTTCATGAATGTCAGTCATTTCTCTTCTTTTTCTTTCCAAGTATGATTTCTTTGGATATCTATAATTTTGCAGTATATTATCATATTTTCTTTGCTTAAACATCATCTTCTCTAGTCTGGTGTATAATTTTGTGTCTTTTATTTTATAGACTAACTTGTCATCCTGTTCCACCTTTAATTCTCACCATGTGCTCCTTTGTGTGTCTTCTTCGTCTTCTTTTTTACTGGCGGGCTGGTGTCATGCGCACGTGCTGCCACCTACAGTTCCTATTTATTCCTTTGTGTGTCTGTACGTGTGTGTGATGTTCTCATTGGTTTGCTAAGTCATCTGTCTTGTTTCTCATTGGTTGTCTTGGTCAAGTATCACTGTTGTCATTGGTTGTGTTATGTCATGTGTTTAATACCGTTTAATATAAATAGCCCTCATGTTTTCCATGGTCTTTGTATAGTATTGTCTTGTGCAACTCATTGTTTGGTAGTGGTGGGCAAAGCGAGGCTTCATGAAACACTGAAACAGACGAAGCAAATGTGTCGAAGCTTTGAAACGTTTCGAAACCCAACTCTACGGTGAAATCTAGTGGTCATTTTTCCAATGTATTGCACTAGAACAGTTTCAGCAAAGAACCAGTTGAGCAAATTAAGGTGTTAAACCCCACTTTGTCAGGCCCAATCTTCAAGCGATTCAGAGGAGCAGGTAGGGTTCCTGACTACCACGCAGGTGTAGTGGGTTCGAATCCAGGCTGTTACATTCATTTTGAAATCCTTTAATATCAGTTTGAATTGCTCTGTCCTTGTATCGTTTTGTTACATTGGTCTGACATCCAAATAAACACTTTGTGAATAAATATGTCTTGTTTTGGTCATAAAACAGGGTTGTTGCTATATCACCTATGGCTGTGGCCAGAAGTTAACAATAATTAATTATATTTTTCATAAAATTGACTATTTATTGTATGTTATTAATGTTTACCCTAAACCCAATCATCATAGTACTGTAAAAATATTAATTATTATTATACAGTGTTACACAAATGATGCTATATCGATGGCGTATCCGCAGCTGTATCCTTTCCAAACTACACCATAAAACAGTAACATGATTAAAATACATAAAACCATGATTTCAGAGTGTTTGTACAAGTCGGGATTTGAACCCAAAAGTCATTTAAAGCACAGTAACATCATACACACGCACGGTCCACCAGGCCATATGAGACAGAAGTTTATTCTGACCCTGTCTGTCAATGGGGTATTCGCCAGGTCTCGAAGCGCTTCTGAACTGATCGATGCTTTGAATCGCGTAAGTCACGAGACTAGGTGTTTCGAAACACTTTAGTCACGTGACCTGGTGAATCGAAACACTCTAGTCACGTGACCTAGGTGTTTTGGATCCTGCTTTGGTGCAGTGTTTCGAAACACTTGCGCTTCGGGATCTCGACACAGTGTCGAAACGTCAGTTTCACATCAGCCATCCCTACTGTTTGGTGAGTCTGGATTTGTTTTGCTAAGCTACTGATGGGATTTAAGCTATTCAAAGTAGTGATGGTGAAATTAAGCCTTCTGAACCAGTGAACGGTTCGATTCACTTGTTTCAGGAAAAGGTTCGTTACTCAAAGCTTTCCAAATCAGAGGTCGATGAGGACCTCTGCTGTTTAAAGTGAGGGACAGCACTGTGTTGCAAAAATGTTCACAACTAACTCAATCCTGTAGTAATCCATTCATTCATTCATTTTCTTTTCGGCTTAGTCCCTTTATTAATCTGGGGTCGCCACAGCGGAATGAACCGCCTACTTATCCAGCATTTGTTTTACGCAGCGGATGCCCTTCCAGCCACAACCCATCTCTGGGAAACACATCCATACATTCTCATTCACACACATACACAACAGACAATTTAGCTTACCCAATTCACCTGTACCACATGTCTTTGGACTGTGGGGGAAACCGGAGCACCCGGAGGAAACCCACGCAACCACGGGGAGAACATGCAAACTCCACACAGAAATGCCAACTGGCCCGGCCGGGGATCGAACCAGCGACCTTCTTGCTGTGAGGCGAACGTGCTAACCACTCGGCCACCGTGGCGCCCTCCTGTAGTAATATAAATAATAAAAACAAATTACTCAATCACTGTAGTTTTATTGCATATAAGGTGTGTTGCATTACACCACCGATGTACTGTTGTAAAATCCAAGGTATTAAAAAGTATTTACGTTTATCGTATTCCAATCAGTCCCACTCCCACACCCTTGTTCCGAGCAAGGAACGAATCTGCGATTCCTGCACGGGTGGCGAATGTTCCAAGAAGTAGGCTATGGGATCGAGGCTTTTCCACCGCGCTCGCCAGTTGGCTTCAGTTATACACTATACTCTATCATTATGCATTGTCCTTCTTTTAAAAAAGTTGTAAATAATACACTTTAGTATGGTTCAGAAGATTTTTACTATATACTACTATTGTATTTAAGTTGAATTACTGGAGCGTGGGACTGGTGCAGTGCTTTGAAACAGTAGAAATGTATGTAATCTCTCGCTATACACTTTAACCCACGAGGGTGTTTACTCCTTTGAATCAAAATTCGAAGCAGTCACGTGGATACAGGCGAAGATAAAGCTTCGGACGTTACTGATCACGTGATTATGGCTAAATGAATCAAGCACCGGTCCACTGCTTAACTACGAGATGTATCATTTTTCTGATAAATGTTTCGAAGTCAATCGACAGCGGCCTCTGGTGGGTTTACCTGAGAACAGCAGGTGCGAATGGCACTCACAAGAGAAATTTGAGATCTTAAAAAGCGTACACATCTGCCTCTCGTGGATTCACGTAAACAAAAAGTGCAAAAATACGTACCTCCCGGGACATATTTCGTGGCCTCCAGAAATGTAAATGGGACTATGTTTTCAGAAAGAGCCTGGGTTGCATCTAAATGCACTTCAATTATCTAATGTCTTTAAATGATAAATGTCTGCATATGCATTCTTTTATTAATTTTCAAGGCTTATTGTTTGTTCCATGGTGAGCTCTGCTAAATAGAGCAGCTAGAAATGATTAATTATATTATTCCATTTCATTTTGTGGGGTGATCTAAGTGAAACTGTATGATTCATACAGTAATTTATGTGGATTTTATGGTATTACTCAGATCGCTCTCAGTGCAGAACTATTCAATTTGTGAAACATTTCGAAACAGTAATGACGTAACCAAGCCTTGTGCATCACGAACCACTGAATCAAAACAAAAAATTCACAAAGGTCTCAAATAATCATGAAGCAGTGTTTTGAAAGCAGCCATCTCTGAGCCAAGCCATGTGTTATGTTTGTTTAGTTTTGCCATTCTATGTTCCTGAAATTTTGAATTCATTAAATCTTCTTCATGAAGCTCAGGGGGTCTCCCACATATTCATAGTGGCTCCCTGATGCCCACAAATTAGATACACTATGCTGGAAATCATGGAGGCAAGAGCCAGAATGCTCGTTCACTTTCCTTTAGCTTAGTCCCTGATTTATCAGGGGTTAGCACAGTGGAAAATACCAGCAATTACTCTGGCATATGTTCATATTGCATGAGACTACACTAACCCCCAGTGCTGGGAAACACTCATATACTTCCTCTTTTTAATATTACAGCCAATTTTCCAGTTTTTCCAAATCACATTTACCACATGTCTTTGGACCAGGCCCGGCGCCAGGATGTCACTGTGCAAAAATAAACGAATGCACAAATATAAATCAAACTTCACCTCAGTAAAGCAGATTTGGCAGAAGTGTGCTATTTACTGATGTTTTGTTATTTAAACAAATAGAAATCAGATCAGAAAAAAGCAGTGCTAAAAGCAGAAATATCCTGTCATCTGTTTACATTACGCTTACGTTACGACAACGACAAGTGATTTTTCATTTTCAGCTGTGCTCGCTGATCCTCGTACGTCGCATGTTTCATCTCCTTTTACACTTGAATAACTAAACGAATGCTTAGGTTTATTTAACTAAGTTATTATCGATGCTGTAAAAAGTACTGAAAAGTAGCCAATCCTTTGCTGGACGTTTTCAGGGGCTGAACAGCACTTAAGTGCATATAAACCCATTCATAAAATAAAACACAATCTACATTAGGCATGGGCAATACCAATATTTTTGCTTCCGATGCAATACCAATTATTTCAAGATAATTATAAGTATAAGTATAACTTATTATAAGTAATAATAAGTTTTAAATTAGATTAGATTAAACTTTATTGTCATTACACATGTACAAGTACAAAGCAACGAAATGCAGTAAATATTAATTTACTGCATTTAAATATTTAAATGCAGTAAATTTAAATGCATATTAAATGCATATTAAATATTTTATAGTAATTTTTTAAAAATGTTTATCACCTTTATTATTATTATTAACATTATTATTATTATTATTATTATTACTATTATTATTATTATCATTATTATTATTATGATTACTATTATTATTATTATTATTAATAAATAAAACACAAGACGAGGGCGCCACGGTGGCGTAGTGAGTAGCACGTTCGCCTCACAGCAAAAAGGTTGCTGGTTCGAGCCTCGGCTGGGTCAGTTGGCATTTCTGTGTGGAGTTTGCATGTTCTCCCCGTGGTTGCGTGGGTTTCCTGCGGTTTCCCCCACAAGTCAAAAGACATGTGGTATAGGTGAATTGGGTAGGTTAAATTGTCCGTAGTGTATGAGTGTGAATGAGTGTGTCTGGATGTTTCCCAGAGATGGGTTGCAGCTGGAAGGGCATCCGCTGCATAAAACAAATGCTGGATAAGTTGGCGGTTCATTCCGCTGTGGCGACCCCAGATTAATAAAGGGACTAAGCCGAAAAGAAAATGAATGACTGAAAGAAAACACAAGACGCTTGATTCCTTTTTACATTTATTAAAATTACAAAACTATAATTGGTTAAATAGCACCATATATAACGAAAAATAATACTGCACAAACCTTGTTTAATTAAAAAAAAATCTTCCCTTTTTTTCTCTACCCTAATTTTTTATTTAATGAAACAAATGATGGCTGACACTCTTCTTTTGAGCCTGATTTTCTTTTACTGATCAAAATCTATAATAAAACAAATAGGCTAGTTGCCTAACAAAAAAAGTCCTTGACAACAGTCAATAGATTAGGCGAACGGTTTTGTGACAAGTATCACACAAAGCCTTGTCATTATTTACCGGAGTAAAATAACTCCAGATTATTCTTTGTTTACGTTCAGTCATGATGACCACAGCTCCGCTCTCGAGTTTTACAACCCGCACTGGGTATGTGTGGTGTCTCTACTACTGTGCCAGATAAAGCGAAAGAATATTATAGTTCCCATTCGTGTTCCTATTTAAGTAAATATTTATATAATATGCGGTACAAAAATTATTGAGATATTCTAAAATCTCTGATCACTCAGTAAGAAGCCCCCCAGAAAAGATTGATACTTTTACTTAAGGATCGATTCTTTTGATACATTCTCAGTATCGAAAATATCGATACTTCAGGATCGATTAGCCCATCCCTAATTTACATAAGCTTTGCGTGGCTAAAATAGTTTTAAAACATACCTGTCTAAAAGTAATACCTCAGCCATGGTGTCACCCTTCAGATTGTGGTTTTGAACTGGATAACTTCATTTCCCTACAGCATGCAAAAGTAACTCCGATATTGATTCAGCATTTATTGGAATAAGTTGGCAGTTCATTCTGCTGTGGCGACCTTAGATTAATAAAGAGACTAAGCTGAATAGAAAATGAATGAACGAACGAATGAATCATATATACAAGTATATTTAGAGAACATAAGTTGGGTACATCATGTCTTTGTTTTTAAATTAGTTCTCACAAGAACAATAATAGTCAAGTTTGTGTTTAAGAACAATTTGCAAGCGTGGTAATACAAATTCACTTTGAGATATATTCTCATTATATTTTGCTCCTCAAATAAAAATAACTCTGTTCACTGATCCTAAAATATCTTCATGAGAGGAAGACAGACAAAAACTGATTAAGAAAGTGTCTTTTTTTGCTCCTGCAGTGGAGGCTTGAATACAAAGCGATGCTCTTTTTTGTGTGTCCTTGAAACTGATGTGTAATTAGCTTCATCGTTTCTCAGAGCCAACTGCCCTGACCTGGGAATGATAAAAACACAAATTATAGCGGTTCAGTCCCCTGATGCAAGAACTGCAAATGGACACACATGGAAAGGCTGTTGCAGACGAGAGCAACATATGTTTTCATTTCAGTAAGTGCTGGCCGCATGTCTAGTGCTTTATCTCTGATTAAAGTAAAGTTATTAGCCCCTTTATGGCCGATGTTGAAAAGCCAGTGTTCTTATAAAGCTGTGACTGATTTCTCCTTGACCTAAAGGACAGTAGCGAGGACACGCACCCAGTAAAGCTCAATCTCAGTATTAATTCTTAACCCTGGACAATGGCAGAAGCTAATAACAGTAAACTCACAGGGGAAGGGTAGCGGAACCTTGCTAACAGCTGCTTTTAGAAGCTGAAAGCTCAGGCAGGTACTGTTAATATGCTGAGAGGTGATAATGAGACAGATAGAAAGAGCTGGCAACACTAAACAGCTGTCACTTCCTCTGGACTTTCTTTATTTTTGTCTTGGTCATCTGGGTTAATAACAGGTTTTAAGGATCACTTAGATGAGGAGAGAAAGTGAAAATATAGAATTGTTTAGTGTAATTTCGATTATTGTGTTAAATCCAAAAAGCATCAAGTAAATATTTACAAAAAGTAGCTTAAGAATAAAAAACTATTATATAAACAAAATAACCTTCTTAACTTAAATGTTTTTATCAAATATAATTTATTAAATGTTACATTTTGGCTACAATAGCGAAGTTTGTACCCCCTGTCATGGGTCACTCTCTCCACAAATGCCAACCCAGGCTCATTTTGAAAGCGTAGTACGTTTCTGGAGGCTGCGAAATACGTCCTGGGAGGTATGTATTTTTGCAATTTTTGTTTTCACGAATCCACTAGAGGCCGCTGTGTACAATTTTGAGATCTCAAATTTCTCTCGAGAGTGCCATTTGCGCCTGCTGTTCTTGCGTAAACCTACCAGAGGCCGCTGTCGACTGACTGTTTGACTGACTGAATGACTGACTGACTGACCGACCAATCGACTGACCCACCCTCCTCCTTCCCTAAACCCAACCAATTTTATCGATTGAGCCACCCACACTTCCCTAAACCAAACCAAAAATTTCCAAAAGCAATCCAGAAAAAAACGAAGAGCCACATTTCAGATTTTACCACATTCGCACCCTGTTATTTACTGGTTTATTTTATTTTTTGGATTCTGTTTTTGTCTAACCTGCTTTCTTGAACCGCTCTTCACCAGACTCGATACCCATCGTCGTGGTCAACTCCTCTCTGCGTCTCAAGTACGCCGACGAACACGACGAACTAACGGAACAAACTGATTGCAGCGGGAAAGTCATCCACACGGAGGTAAGCGGTCAGCTGGCAAGCGCCAAAAGGAATAACATCATATCAACCTGTAGCGTTCGTTTAAAAAATGAAACGCAGCCATACGTACCTCTGAATACATAATGTGCGGTCTCCAGAAACGTACATGGGACTACGTTTTAAGAATGAGCCTGTGTTGACAAATGCACAGGAAACAAGCATTTTTCAAAGTTGTCCCAAGACAAGAATGGGTGTTCAGTTTTGGGAAAACTTTGATAAAAGGTTTTAGTTCGCTCCAAATGTTGACTACTGTATTTCTAAACGGGCTATTATAAGTTACAAAATGAAAATTAATCATTTATTTAAGTCTGCATTGACTGATGTGATATCTGGACTAGATCTTCTATGTTAAGCTGCTCTGACACAATCTACATTGTAAAAGCGCTATAGAAATAAACATGAATTGAACTGAATTGGGGCGCCACGGTGGCGTAGTGAGTAGCACGTTCGCCTCACAGCAAGAAGGTTGCTGGTTTGAGCCTCGGCTGGGTCAGTTGGCATTTCTGTATGGAGTCTGCATGTTCTCCCCGTGGTTGCGTGGGTTTCCTCCGGGTGCTCCGGTTTCCCCCACAAGTCCAAAGACATGTGGTAAAGGTGAATTGGGTTAGCTAAATTGTCCGTAGTGTATGTGTGTGAATGAGAGTGTATGGATGTTTCCCAGAGATGGGTTGCGGCTGGAAGGGCATCCGCTGCGTAAAACAAATGCTGGATAAGTTGCCAGATCAATCCACAGTGGCGACCCCGGATTAATAAAAGGACTAAGCCGACAAAAAAATGAATGAATGAATGAATGAACTGAATTGAATATTATCGGAAAATGTCTTAGAATTTATTTATTTATTAATTTACACACTATTCATAGGAAACCAGGAACAAGTATCATATTAGAACGAAAAGTATAAAAATATACAAGACATGATTAACCAATGACTAATGGGAGAGTGAACACAAGTGGAACTAATGAAAACTAACAAATGGCGGGACAACAGAACAAAGGAATCACATGATGCAACAAAAACACATGGAACACATGACAAGGGGAACACATAAACCTGACAGTGCCTGTGTTATATATTTAAAAAAAAAATACTGAAAGTACTTGTCATTGTAATTAATCATTACTTTAATTAAACAAATGTTAATTAAAAGAAAAAAATGTAACTAGTTTGTTTTAAAAATATTTTCATTACTATCCCTTACATGAAAAGATTATTTTGAATAATTTTACTATTTAATTTTTAAAAAGTTTTCATTGAAATCATTTTTTTTGTTTAGTAATATTAAGAGTAAATTAAAAGTGTAAATAAGAGTAATAATGGATTAATAATGATGAAATAACATTGTAATGTAATTTCACTTTCGCTCATAATTGAAGAGCTGATGGTTTTAGTTGTAGAAAATAACTTTTTCTTTTGATCAGAACAGAACCAGTATGCAAAATGTTACATTCATGTTGTTTACATCAGGTTTTAATATGCTGTGTTAAGTGAAAAGAAATGAAAGTTGTACATGCACCGTTGCCTGAACCATTACAAATTTAATTTGACTTTGGCAGAGGACATTTGACATTGGCATTCGTTCATTAATTTTCCTTTAGCTTAGTCCCTTTATTTATCAGGGGTTGCCTCCGAGGAATGAACCGCCAACGTACCAGGATATGTTTTACACAGCGGAAGCCTTCCAGCAGCAGCCCAGTACTGGGAAACACCCATACACCCTCACATTCATACACATACTCTACACTCTCAGAAATAAATGTACGCGGGCTGTCACTGGGGTGGTACTTTTTCAAAAAGGTATACATTTGTACCTAAAGGGTCCACATTAACACCTCAAGGGTACATATTAGTACCTAAAAAGTATAAAAGGGTTTCTCTTAAATTTTTTAGGTACTAATATATACTTTTGAGGTACCAATATGAACACTTTAACTACAAATGTGTCCCTTTTGATAAGGTACTACCCCAGTGACGGTCTGAGAGAGTCAATTCAGTTTATTCAATTCACCTAAAGCGCACGTTTTTGGACTGTGGGGGAAACCGGAGCACCCGGAGGAAACCCACATGAACACAGGGAGACCATGCAATCTCCACACAGTAGTGGCAATTGACCCAGCCAGGGCTTGAGCCAGCGACCTTCTAGCTGTGAGGCAAAAGTGAATACCACTGAGCCACTCGGCAGAGGAGGCAATTAAAAAGTGCTGCATCTTCAGTTTTCAAAACACAAAGATTAGTCCTGTGTGAATGGCCCATAAAAGTGCTGATATTTGTATTTATTAACCCTTCGAGCAGTATAGTCCCATATGGGATTGTTGTTTGTGTCCTGCGGAGAACTGTCCCACACATAATATTTATAATGTACAGAATTTGGAATGCCTAACTGAAGCTTGATGTGTTGCCATGGAAACTAAAATGGAATACAGTGTTCTAAGTTCTAAAGCTGTTAAAAATACTCACTCCGGGGAGACAGTTTAACATTTTAAACTTACCAGTGAAAATGGTAATTATTCCATGTATTAAATGACTGAATAATTTAACACGTGAGTGCAAAGAAAAGACACTCCTTCGTCGAAAGCAATACTTGTGGGGTCTCATTTTGATCTTTTCTACACATATGTCTTTCAGTTCTATCTCTGCCACAGCTATTTCTGGCACTACCATCAGTGAGAGAATAAAATCAACTTTTAGTTAACACAAGCTCTGCAACAGTGTTTGGATGTGACCCAGTTTTGTGGCGTCAGAGAGCTATCTAACGCTTGCAGTCGGCCTGAACACCAATGCAGCGTCTGAGTGACAGCTCTAAATACTGTGTTATCTCGGGCGCCGTTTGTCCATGTTGTCGCACATTTAGCTCAAGTCGATGTACGCAAAAGATTCTGCAAATGAGGAGAGAAATCAAGGTGCTAAATAAATGAAATTAGAGTGATAGTGCGTTTGTTTAGAGCTGAGGCTGATGAAAGTGTAGCCGAGGGCAGGATTCATGTGGTAATCATGTTTACCGAAATGATGATGAAGGAGTCGGGCTCTTGGGATTTAATTGCTGGAACACAGCACATTATGAAGGTGTGGGTTTAATTATAATTACAGTAACTTAACAAATAGAAGGTTGTGTTATGAATAAAAATATCAAGATTATCCACATTTTCTGTCTTTACTCCGTAGCGCAATGAATTATTTAATCAATCAATCAATCAATCAATCAATCAATCAATCAATCAATCAATCACTGAACCAATCAATCAATCAATCAATCATTAAACTAGTCAATCAATCAATCCTTCATTGAATCAATCAATAAATCAATCACTCAATCACTGAACCAATCAATCAATCAATCATTGAACCAGTCAATTAATCAATCAATCACTGAACCAATCAAGCATCAATCAATCAATCAATCACTAAACCAATCAATCAATCAATTAATTTATCAATCAATCAATCAATCAATTATTGAACCAATCAATCAATCCATCATTGAATGAATAAACTAATCAATCAATAATTGAAGCAATCAATCAATCAATCAATTAATGAACCAATCAATTAATCACTGAATCAACCAATCAATCATTGAATGAATCAATGAATCAATCGATTAATCAGTCATTGAAGGAATCAATCCATTATTGAATCAGTCAGTCATTTAATCAATCAATAAATCAATTAATCAGTCAATCAATCAATCAATAAATCAATAAATCAGTTAATCAATTAATCAACCAATCAATCAATACATCATTGAATCAATCAATCAATCAATCAATTAATGAACCAATCAATTAATCACTAAATCAGTTAATCATCAAACGAATTAATCAATCCATCACTGAATAAATTAATCAAGCAACTATTGAAGGAATAAATCAGTCCTTCATTAAACCAATCAGTCATTGAATCAGTTAGTCACTGATCAATCAATCAATCAATCAATCAATCAATCAAACAATCAAACAATAAACAAACAATCACTGAACCAACCTAACAATCAATCCATCATTGAACCAATCAGTCATTGAATGAAGCAGTCATTGAATCATTCATTCATTCATTCATTCATTCATTCATTCATCCATCCATTCATTCATTCATCCAATCACTCCATCACTGAACTAATCAATCATTTAATCAATTGTTGAACTAATCCATCAATCAAATTTTAGCAAAGTAACAAAACTTTGCAAATGCTTTAAGATATTTTATATATATTTTAAGTAAAAGATATCTAACTGCATACACTTTTAAAATAATTTGTATTATTTATAGTCAACATTAAAATAACATTTAAAATTGAATAATTGATAGTATATGTGTCACAGTCACCAGCTCAAGTGCCCACCAGACACACCAGAGGACACACTCTACACATCACATCTGCCACTCAACTGGACTACACATCCCACGATCCTCTGCAAATCACACCTGATTTTCATGAACTTTGATCACACTACACCTGCAGCCCATTATCAGTTTATCACACATTATATATAGCCCTGTATATTTCAGTCTGTGTTTATAAGACATTGAATGTCTGTATGCTGGTTTGGTATGTGTTCTGTTGTTCTAACCTTTGTTTTGTTTTTCTTTTATTTAAACGAATGAGTTGCATGTGGATTGACCTTTTGTCTTTTCCCTGGACTATCATTAAAACGTTTTTTATTATTTGTATTATTTTTGTTAGAAATTAGTGTCTATGTTTCATATATTCTGTCTTTTTTTTGAGACGCTGCTTGCTTCAATGCCACTTGGACTCCAATGAGGAGGAGCCTGAGCTCCAGCTCCTCCTCCTATAAGGTGTTTTAATGCGTTCACTCACCCCACCCCTAACCCCAACCCCCAGTGACATCACTAGTAGAAGACGTGCAGCAAGGAGGAGCTAGAGCTCAAGCTCCCCCTTGTTGGAGCTCAACTCTGCCCATTTGGCTCTGGAGTGAGTACCACTTGCTTTTTTTGACCAGCAACAGTTTATATATATATATATTAAGATCTGTATATATATATATATATATATATATATATTAATCTGTACAGTATATATTAGGGCTGTCCAAAAATTAATCGTGATTAATCACATCCAAAATAAAAGTTTGTTTTGACATAATATGTGTTATATATATTTATTATGTATATGTGATAAACACATTCATAGAAGCCAAAACTATATATAAAAAAGTTACATCAAAGTAGTTACATCATATTCAAATGTAAAATTTGTATCATACACATATATTTTTTAAATATCTAAATATAAACCAACATTTTATCAAGTATATGCATTTGTGTATTTATATATTCATAATATAAATATAGACAGAGCACACACAAATATTATGTTAAACTTTTATTTTGGATGTGATTAATCACGATTAATTTTTTGACAGCCCTAATAAAAACTTCTCTCCATTAAACAACACTTGGGAAATATTAGAGAAAAATTCTAATTTCCCAGGAGGGCTAATAATTTTCCTTCAACTGTCTACGATTTC
>CAIGQQ010006515.1:279274-328895 GCA_903798035.1 Danio albolineatus | reverse complement strand
TGCTTCAGCTTAGAATCTTATCTATATATATATACATTCTATTCATTTCAATGGTGCATATATTGATATTTTTTAATGGAATATACATATAATTTGTTACAAGTCTGTCGTTTTTTTAATTATTAAAATAAATGACTGATGAATAACATTGTAATAACATATTACTATTTACATATTTCCATATACATGGTTACTATTAGTTTCCCATTTACTCACTATTGAGAAGATTCTAAGCTGAAGCAATGAAATATAGTTCTCACTGTTTCTTAAAATACCACCTACTTCGGTTCAACCATTGGCCGATTTTAAATACATTATGGTGACATTTACTATGTTTATATGGACATTAGTAAACGAAATAGTTACGTTAATCTGAATAAGACAATAATATGATTAAGGTGTTTACATGAGTTGCTTTTTGAATGTTCCTTTCATGATCCTGTTTACATGTTATAGCACATATTTCGATTAACGTCATTGCGTCACCACACTATTCACGTTTCCTCTGGAATTTCATGCAATTTTGGGTGTTTCATTTTTAACTTGTTGACTTTAACTGCAGTTTGGCTCTTTCACTTTCATTCAGGAACATTTCATGCATGCCCCCCAAAAAATCCTACACGACGGTAATAGTTTGATTATGGTATTTACATATCTGTACTGCCCTTCATTAATGCAACTAAAATCGGCGTACTCGACATGTCTTAATTCGATTTCTGTTTAGTTTGATTATGACCTTTATGGGATTAAATGAATCGCTTAATCACTGTTTACTGTACGTGGTAGACTCTTAATTAGAATATTGTCTTTATCGTATTCAAATCGGATGGTTAGTGTCCATGTAAACCTTCTCAATGACTGGTGTCGCTGTGCGACTGTTGCTAAATGGCTGTAAGGGTGATGCCAAGTACAGTATATGCAAAGTTAACTGCTACGTGTTGTGTGAGCAATAATGACTCCTGGATCATCATCAAACCAAGTGTTTCAGCTCTTGTTTTAATAACACAATCACTTCAGAATGATTCATTTGTTGTGCAGTTTGTCGAATAGCTCATTTCGCAGCTCTCCCAATGAATGGTGCTAATTGAAAACAAAAAGATTATGATGAAGATATGCTTGTTCATATAATTGCACATGCAGTTTGCAACACAATCATTCAGATGAGCTTTTGATTGGTTCTAGTATGTAATGTATTACGAAAATGTCTGAGTAAAGCGAGGGGCAGTGTGTGCTAAATTTTTCAGCAGTCATACATAATTTGTAGGCGCAGTAGCTGAACAGTGATATTACACTCATGTTGCATTCAGGTGCAGGATCCAGCATTAGATTCATGGCAGGCCTGTAGAGCAGGACTGATGAGAGATGCATTAGAAATCAATAGCCCAGTGTTTTAATACATGCAAGAGTGAACATAACGATTTTAAGACTGGATCTTAAAAAATGAAAACGCATGCCTGCATAAAAGAGGCTTTTATTTTTATTTTTTTCGGGCTAGACCAACAGCCTTTGTGGTTGCATACAATAGTAGGTCAGTTTTTCCTCAGTAGAGAAAACTGTATCATTTTATTGCTTTGTGATTTTAAGTGAAGAAAAGAGAGGATAAGAACATTATCTATAAAAATATTTGTTTGTTTGTTTATAAAGTAAATTATTTAATTATAGATTTAATGTTGAGAATGAACAGACTGGTTTGAGCTGAAAGAAAGGCAACAGTAACAACCGAGGTATGCAGAAGAACATCTCTGAATGCACAACACCTTGAGGCAGATGGGCTACAGCAGCAGAAGACCACACTGGGTGCCACTCCTTTCAGCTAAGAACAGGAAACTGAGGCTACAATTTGCACAGGCTCACCAAAATTGTACAATAAAAGATTGGAAAATGTTGTCTGGTCTGATGAGTCTCGATTTCTGCTGCGACATTCAGATGGTAGGATCCGAATTTGGTGTCAACAACATAAAAGTATGAATCCATCCTGCCTTGTATTAATGGTTCAGGCTGCTGCTGGTGGTGTAATGATGTTGGGCATATTACCACACCCTGGGCCCATTAGTTCCAACTGAGCCGAATTGTTGCTGACCATGTCCATCCCTTTATCACCACAGTGTACTGTACCCATCTTCTGATTGCTACTTCCAGCAGGATAACGTGCCATGAATCATCTCAGACTGGTTTCTTGAACATGACAATGAGTACTGTACTTAAATGGCCTCCACAGTCACCAGACCTCAATCCAATAGAGCACATGTGGTGGAACAGGTGATTCACATCATGGATGTGCAGCTGGAAAATCTGCAGCAACTGCGTAATGCTATCATGTCAATTTGGACCAAAATCTCAGAGGAATATTGCCAGTACCTTATTGAATCTATGCCACGAATGATTAAGGCAGTTCTGAAGGCCTTAAGGGGTCCAACCTGGTACTAGAAAGGTGTACCTAATAAAGTGGCCAGTGAGTGTCTGTTAAAATGTTCTATTTTAAAAATATTTCTTAATAAGTAAAATAGATTTTAATTACAATATTTAGACGGTATCTTATATAAGTTTGTTAGTTTAGATGTTAACATAGACGTTAATTGTAACTAAATTAAATTTTCAATATGAAAATGAGTTTGATTACATTGTGTGTAATTAGCATGTAATATTTTACCCGTTTTAGCTTTATTTACATGCATATGAGTCTGTGACATGATTAATTCATATTTAATCATTTCATCAATTTCATGTCATAATAAATGAATCATTAATAATTATTTTCAATAATAAAATATAATTTTATGCCCAATAAAACATCCATAGAATCTTGATTCATTTAAAATAAATTACATTGAATTTAATTAATAATTAAATTCATCATTTAGGTTAGGATTCTGACGCTGAGTGTAGCAGACTACATAGGCGACTCAGTAGGTTTAAGCAGAGCCATTTCAAAAGGCCGTATCACGTCACTGCTTTCTCTCCATCACCACGTGAAGGAATGAAATAGACAGCAGTGCCTAAAGCTGAGCAGTGGAGCGAAAGAGAAACACAGAGAGGGATAAAACACAGTGGCAGAACGAGGGAACAAGAAAAAAAATTGTTAGGCTGAGATATAGAGGGGCTGCAGAAGAGTGATTACATGTGAGCATGACCCAGGGCCGCAGGGGTCAGAGGACGCTCCCATTCCCACTCACAATGAGCACAATCACTCCTCTGGAATCCACTCCACTGGAATTACTCCACTCCAGGTTTTCCTGCTTTGAGTTCACTCCTTAACTACATTTTCACTGTTACAGCTCCACTGTAGAGTGAGAACTAGTCAGAATAAGAATTGACCATTAGCAATCATGCATCAACATGCTAATTCATACTACAAACATGCTAGAGACAGTGTATTGACATGCAAATGTATGATAGGAACATAACAGCATGCTAATTGCTGCTAACAAAATACATTGTAATAACATGCTAAATTATCTTTGAAACAACTTGGAAAAATGCTAATTAATGTCAAAATTGACTACATGCTAATTACATGCTAAATGTCAGCAATGGCTAATGTTGATTATTGCTAATAACTGCTACAAATGCTAATTTGTGACAGAACCAACCATGCTAATTCATGACAGAACATTATATAAGACATGAATTCATGCTACCAGCATGATACAACATGCTAGCAAGCATACAAAAACATGTGAGAAATGTGATAATAATGCGCAGATCATGCTAGAAACATTTAAGCCACATGCTCATGCATGCCAGAAACATGTTGACACATTTCCAAAAGTAGCAACATGCTAATTTATACTACCAAGATTAATTCATGCTAAAAAATAAAAAATGTTAACACCATGCTAATTCATGCAACCAGCAGCATGTTAGCCACATGTTCATTTGTGTCAGAAACATGCTAACGAGTTTCCAATCCATGCTAACATGCTAATTACTACTAAACAGACTGTAATTCGTTGTAGAAAAAGATAAGTGACATGGCAATTAATGTTTGAAACACACAAGCAACAATTAATTAATACATTCAGCAAATTATTCATACCAGTAACCGCTGACAACATGCTAATTCCTGCTAGAAATATGTCAGTTCTCGCAAGCAACATGTAAGTTACAGCACTACTTTCTGATTTATTCATTCAATATTGCAACATTCCCATTTCAATTTATGACTGAATTCCACATTTCCTTTCCTTTTTACCGCACTGCATGAATCATAGTGCACTAATTATTATATTAGCATATAGATGTGTATTTTTGACTATTGTCTTCACAAATTCTATTTTTCTTTCATTCGGGCTGCTAAAAATTTATTAACACTTTGCTCAACACATGGTGGGCTGTTAATATGTTCATATGGAGCTGGATCATGCAGAGAGAAAACGAAGACGCTCTGACTTTCAAACAAACTGCTCCTCGCTGCAGGCAAAATCCCGTTCCCTCAGCCTCAAACATCCTCCGATCCGTGTTCCCGCCAGCCTGTGACCTCTCTGTCGTTCTCTGTCAGTCTTTTTCTCTCTGCTCTAATGCATTTACATAGAAGACCTGCCGGCCGCAAACATAACACGGCCGCGTATGACAGCTGTGGCTTTGACCCTTGACCTGTGAGATGTACATGAACCGCAACATCGCCACACATTCTGATGTGCGCAGCCAGACACCAGCTGGTGCTTAGAAGTTAATTATCATAAACACTTCTCTCTGTATCGCTATGTGTGTTTGTGAGCGCAGCGGCGGGTGAACAGCTGCTCTTCGTCTCTTTGTCTGCCTGTATCTCTCGTTCAGACTAAACTGCCATTTCACTGCGCTTTTCTTTTCATTTCATTATGTGATGAATCCAATTTCATGAGCACAATTCACTGACCACAAAAATGACACAAACTTTGTAGTGTACCGCTTGAAAAGGAACATCAAATTGGAAATTTTATACTTTTGTGCCTATTTCTCAGCATGAGGTTTTCTTTTCGAGAGTCAATTTGTGTGTACACACACTTTAAAGCCATAGCCAACATTTATATTGTTCAAGCTCAGAAAGCTAGATAAAGTTCACTGAACACAATGATCATCCATCAACATGATGGATGCAATTCACGTAATGGCCACCAGTGTCGATATTAACAGGGATTTCTACCTATAGTTCCTTTAAAGGGGGTGCCACAGTGGCGCAGTGGGTTGCACGATCGCCTCACAGCAAAAAGGTCGCTGGTTCGAGCCTCGGCTGGGTCAGTTGGCATTTCTGTGTGGAGTTAGCATGTTCTCCCCATGGTTGCGTGAGTTTCCTCTGGGTGCTCCGGTTTCCCCCACAAGTCCAAAGACATGTGGTATAGGTGAATTGTCTGTAATATATGAGTGTGAACGAGTGTGTATGGATGTTTACTAGAGATGGGTTGCAGCTGGAAGGGCATCCACTGTGCAAAACATATGTTGGATAAGTTGGCGGTTCATTCCATTGTGGCAACCCCGGATTAATAAAGGGACTAAGCCGACAAGAAAATGAATGAATGAATGAGTTCCTTTAAAGTAGTTCCAAACATAATTTAATATATATTTTTAGGAAAGTTTGTAAGCTAAAAATAACAATAAAGAAATCGTTGAATACGTTTCCCCCTGTCACTTCATAAAAGTAAGCTAGCAACATATTAATTCATATTAGAAACATGTTAGCAACATGCCAATCCATGCTAGCAACATGCTAATTCATACTAAAATGACGTTTGTGCTAGAAAAATGCGAGTAACATGCTAAAAAAGGTTAAACATGAGCTAGCAATTTCCAATTAATACTGTCAACATGCTAGTTCTTGCTAGTAATACTGTATACTAATTAATTCTAAAAATATGCTAACAAAATGCTAGAAACATATCAATGCTTCCAAGCCTATCAACAACTTACAAATTGAATAAACATGGTAACAACCTGCAAATTTAAATAGCTTTGTTAAATTGAAAGCTTGGAAAGCACTATCATTTCATGAAAATAAAGTTGAACAACCGGAGGCACATAGAGAACTTGGTTGAGTTGACCATGACGTCAGGGTTCAAGTCAGGTGAAGGACATTTCCAGAAAGCAGGTAAGACAAAAACAAAAGCCAAAATATAAAACAAACAAGTAGATAACAGGGTGAGAATGTGGTAAAATCTGAAAATGTGGTAAAAATCAGGCTACCACGAGAGACTTTTGTTTTTCTGGATTCCTTTTTAAAACACTGTGGTTGGGTGTAGTGAAGCGGGTGGACGTTGGTCAATCGGTGCATTGTAAAACACTATTAGTGATCGACTGGTCGGTCAGTCAGTCAGTCGACAGCAGCCTCTGGTGGATTTATGTGAGAACAGCAGGAACGAATGGCACTCCCGAGAGAAATTTGAGATCTCAAAAAGCATAAACAGTGGGCTCTGGCGGATTAACGAAAACAAAAACTGCAACATAACATAGCTCCTGGGACATAATTGGCGCTCTCCAGAAATGTATACAGGGGTATGTGATCAGAATGAGCCTGGGTTGATAGTATTGGTAACCAAGTAACCAACAGTAAATAAGACAAGCATAATGAAGACTGCTGAATGGTCACATTGGTGTAAAGTTTGCCACATTAGTCTATTCGGCAAACGTAATTCCTCTTAATAAAAACTCTGATTATTGCAAAAGTCCAAAACCTCAAGCGAGTGTAAAAACCTGTTGGCAAATTATTCTAATTCAAAGTTCTGAGCTTTCAGCACTCCTGTGAAATGTGCCTTAACACAGCTACTGAAGACTGGGATTGGGCCTCGGGAATAAGGTGATTGATTTTAAACAGTGTTCAAGGTTTTTTGGTGTGTGTCAGACACTCTTATAACGTTTTAATGATTCTGTGATTCTATATGCTGTAACCTGCTGGGGAGGGGGACTGTTGGAGAAGGAAAAAAACAAATTAAATAAGCTTATTAAAAGGGCAGGTTCTATTGTGGGGTGTGTACTACCCACTATAGAAGAGATTGCACATGATCGAATGATGGACAAATTTGTCAGTATGATAAACCACGATAATCCCCCTCTTTTTCTTACAGTACAAGCGTGTGCAAGCTGTAATTTTATTATTGTTTTTATATATATGTAACTTACTTCATCGATTTTTAGTATGGAATGTTCTGTTGTGGCGCCACGGTGGCGTAGTGAATAGCACGTTCGCCTCACAGCAAGAAGGTCGCTGGTTCGATCCCCGGCTGGGTCAGTTGGCATTTCTGTGTGGAGTTTGCATGTTCTCCCCGTGGTTGCGTGGGTTTCCTCCGGTTTCCCCCACAGTCCAAAGACATGCGGTACAGGTGAATTGGGTAAGCTAAATTGTCCATAGTGTATGTGTGTGAATGAGAATATATGAATGTGTTTCCCAGAGATGGGTTGTGGCTGGAAGGGCATCCGCTGCATAAAACAGATGCTGGATAAGTTGGCGGTTCATTCCGCTGTGGCGACCCCGGATTAATAAAGGGACTAAGCCGAAAAGAAAATGAATGAATGAATGAATGTTCTACTGTGACATGTGAATTTCCCTTTGGGGATTAATAAAGTCAACAAACAAACAAATAAATACAATACAGTTACTATTTCTTTAGATTTTTGAATAACTTACACGATGGTGATTTTGAACCAAATATACAGTATGTTGGTTCCCATTAAAATCATCCCATTAAAACGTCTACACATGTAACGTTTCTTCTTTGTTCAATTATGTTAATCCATAATTTAATACACAGTCACAGTACGCCTATATATCTTGTATTTCACAACAGCTGAGAGCAAACCTCGCAGTCCAAACGGTTTTACTGAGCTGTTTTGCAGCCGTAGTAGCAATTTCAGAAGTCCCGACAGTGCTAAATAGTTAATTGCTAGTCCAGTGAATTGGTGGTGTCACCATTTTGAAAATGGCTCTTCCATTAACACCAACACATTTGCCTTCACTTGATCTAATTTCCTCTCTCCTCGTTTGTCTGACCCGTCACTGTTATTCATTCCGGCCGCTATCTGATGATCAGTCTTAGTGTTTCGGTCGTGTTTGTATTTTCTTTCTCTACTTTCTCTCTCTCCTTACAGTCTATTGCTCAGTCTTTTCCAACCCTCTGGCTCAATTTGCTGGTTCATCTCTTTATCTCTCCTCCTCCTCCTCCTGCTCTCCTCTCTTGCAGTGTTTATTTAAGCACTTTCACGGTCACTGCACTGTGCTCCCTCTCACAGGACAGAGCCGTCTCAGAAACGCGCTCTCTTCCCTTGCATTTGCACACCGTCTCTTTGTTCGTCTTATTTACCTCCGAAATCCTTTCTGACTAAATGTACATCCGCTCCTGTTGTCTTTAATGCCGTTTTTCCCCATTCTTTTATCCCCTCAACACCTTTAATGTGGGGTGCGTTTTCTCTCTCTCTCCCTTTTTCTTTTTCTCGCTCTCATCTCCTCTGAAAAAAAAGAGAGCTCTGAAATTCTGTCATGCTTCACAGACGTCGCTGGCTCTCCTCTCCTCACTTTCGAGATCTAAGGCTGAATGTGAGCCAAATATAACTAGAAAAAAAATCTACCACTTACACATCCGCTTGCCTTACGGTTGTTTAAATGGAAGAAAGGCCTTTTCTAGACATTAGACGACTTAGTTGAGGTTTTACCTGATGTAATTTCAAAATCAATAGACCATTATTATTAAAGTAAAACATGTATTCATTATATATTCATTCATTTTCCTTCGGCTTAGTTCCTTTAATCATCAAGGTCGCCACAGCGGAATGAACTTACCCAGCATTTGTTTTACACAGCGGATGCCCTTCCAGCTGCAACCCAGTACTGGAAAACATTATATGTATATATAAATATTTTTAATATGGTTGAATTTTAAACGGGGGCGCAGTGGGTAACACAATCGCCTCACAGCAAGAAGGTTGCTGGTTCGAGCCTCAGCTGGGTCAGTTGGCATTTCTGTGTGAAGTTTGCACACAGGGTGCTCCGGTTTCCCCCACAAGTCCAAATGCATGCACTATAGGTGAATTGGGTAGGATCACCAAACTTGTTCCTGGAGGTCCGGTGTCCTGCAGATTTTAGCTCTAACCCTTATCAAACACGCCTGAACCAACTAATCAAGCTCTCACTAGGTATACTTGAAACATCCAGGCAGGTGTTTTGAGGCAGGTTGGAGCTTAACCCTGCAGGACACCGGACCTCCAGGACCGAGATTGGTGATCCCTGGGGTAGGCTAAATTGTCCGTAGTGTATGTGTGTGAATGAGTGTGTGTGGATGTTTCCCAGTGATGGGTTGCTGCTGGAAGGGCATCTGCTGTGTAAAACACATGCTGGAAAAAGTTGGCGGTTCATTCCGCTGTGGCGACACCGAATTAATCAGACAAGAAGATGAATGAATGAATGAATGAATTTTAATTGATGTTTGCGATGAAATCAGTGTTTATGTAATACAGATATATTTTTGCAAGCAACAAATGACAAGAATGTAGGTCAAGTTATCAAAGCAGTAAAATGTCTGTAAAGCATGTGCACTTCACATAATCTTTAATTGGAAATGGAATAAAAAGTGAGCCACGCACGCATGATTCATCTGAACTATATCCTCATTTTCACTGTAAATGTGACATTTTCAAGGATTTATTGTTGCTACATTTATTGCTGCTACAATGAGTAGGTTACTAAAACACTAGTACGTCCTATAATATACTAAATAAATGTTATAATATATCATATTTTTAATAAATAAATTAGTGAAGTTTATTTATAAACTAATTTCGAGAGGAGCGCGTGCTTATGATTGACACGGCTGGCCCAGAGTCGTGCTAATGTACAATCCACCAATCAGACGATTCCCATCTTAGTATAAATAACCAAAGCATCTTACCTTAGTCATCTTCGTCTTGAAGAATCCCCCTTCCACCCCTTCTCCTCCCTTTTACTTTATAGGGCAGCACAGTGGCCCAGTGGCTAGCACTTTTGCCTCACAGCAAGAATGCCTCTGGTTTGGGCCTCTACCCAGCCAGTTGACATTTCTGTGCGGAGTTCATCTGTGTTCATGTGCGGTTTTCCCCGGGTCCTCCGGTTTCCTCCCACAGTCCAAAACATGAGACATACTGTAAGTAAATTGACTTAAACAAATCAGCACCACACCCAAATTCCACCAGCAGCATACCCACATAGCAATTTAAAAGATTCTTGGGATCTACCTGAGCTCAAACTCCCCTCTCGCCCTGCAAACAGGAGGGAGCCCCAGGCTCGAGGATCTGAGCTCAGGGCTCTCTCCCGGGACAGCATGCCAAACTAGCTTATTACCAATCATCAGCTAAGTGTAAACTCTTGAATTATTATTTAAAAAAAATGTTTTTGCATTTAACATAAATACACAACAGGCCACACTAACTAAAAATACTGAAATACATAAAAGTCAATAATTTTATCATGCATAACATGGACATTATAAAAGAAACTAATTCCATTCAGCCATAATGCGATCCTCATATTCTCTCCTTAACGTACTCTAGTCCTCATTCATAAAACTTTCAGAAATTCAGAAGTAAATTCTGAAGTATTTTGCATGCAAAACAGACCTTCCCAAAAAACTCTCCTCCTGAACGCCTTTATAAACATCGGATTTAATACTAAAACATGTTTATGTTAATGAATTCCAATCGATCATAAATATGGTGTATGTGTGCTTGCTAATTTACAATTAGCATAATGCTCACCTATAAATTACAACTACGGAAATTACATGTCCATGAAGAGTCCAGATTAATTGTTTTTTGTGGTTTGCCTCCAGTATATTTCATAAATATGAAATAAAGACTAATAATTTCTAACAATAAATATTCCTTTATGTAGAAATAATATTCATTCATAAAAGCGTTGATATGCCAGTCTCTTTTCTCAACATAGATAGCTGTTGGTGCTTTAGAATACTTTTGTGACACTTTGATTTAGAATCCACGATAGAAATCTATTATTACTATCCAATTTTGAAGAATCTTACTGAATATAAAACTGCATTAACTAGTAACTTCCTTTTGGGGGTTGGTGTATTTGTCCCGCCCCCTCTCCATTAATTGAATGGCTGAGTGACAAACTTGTTAAAATGTGCATCAAAGTAGCTTAATAGTTACCTAGAGAACACTTTGGTGGCACAGCGGTTTTCTACCTGAGACACTTTGAGTTGGAATCCACGACAGTAACATATTCTTATTACTATCTCATTTTGAAGTATATTCCTCAATATAAAAACGCATTAATCAGTAACTTAAACAGTTACACTGTAAACAAAAATGGATTCAACTTTGAGCAACTTGCTGCACAGATTTTTTGAGTTGACTGAACCCAAATCAAGTCATCTACAGTACTTGGGTAAAAAGTTGAACAATAAGTTGCTTTACAATTTTAAATTGAGTCACAAGATGAGCAATAGTTTATACTGTTAAAATAATATTCAACTCAAAATTTTAAGCAACTTGCTGCAAAGATTTTTTTTTTGAGTTGATACTTAAATCAAGTCAGCTAAAAAAAAAAACCTGTGCAGTAAGTTGCTTTACATTTTTAAGTTAAGTCAACTTTTTTTGACATTGTATTAATTCTTAGCTGTGAAAAATGGAAGGAATTTTTCATTAAGAACTCTTTTGTGGCTCAGCAATCTTGTAGCTGAGACTCTTGATTTGGAATCCACGACAGTAACAAATAATTACTATCTAATTTTGAGGAATATTACTGAATATAAAAATGCAGTAATCAGTAATGTTTCTTTTGGAGTTGGTGTGTATTTGTTGTCTCATCTTCACTGATTGGATAAGTGACAACAAAAAGCGCTATTTTTGACCCAGAGCCATGGTTTTACTTAAACGGATACACTATAAAAAATGAACTCAACTTATATATTTTTAGGCAACTTGCTGCACAGATTTTTTTTCTACAGTACTTGGGTTAAAAGTTGAGTCAACTCAACTTGCCTTACAATTGTTGAGTTGAGTCAACCTTTTTTTTTTTACAGTGTATCAACTCTCAGCTATGAAAAAAAAACGGATTAAATAAATATGTAAAAATGTAGATCAAAATAGCTTAAGTGTTTTGCTTGGGAACATTTTTGTGGAACATTTTTTTTTATTTTTATTTATTATTTTTATTATTATTATTTTTAGCTGAGACTTTGATTTGGAATCCACAACAGTAACATATTATTACTAAGAATATTACTGAATATAAAAAAAATCATTAACTAGTAACTTCAATTTTGGGGTTGGTGTTTTTCTCACCACTTGTCCATTTATTGGCTTGCCGGTTGATAAAAACGAATGCTATGTTTGACCCAGAACCTCGGTTTAACTAAGAGTTATCAACTCTCAGCTACAAAAAAAACAAAACAAAACTGAATAACCCCACATGAAACAAACGTGTAAAAATGTACATCAAAGTAGCATTGAGTTTCATCTGCTCATGTTTCATGAATGAGACCCTCTGCTTTTAAGACAGTGTGTCAACAAGAGCCATAAAGTCAAGCCCCATACTCACTCACTCACTCTTCCTTCCCATCCATTTTCCTCTCTCATTCCCTCCATTTCCCAAAGGACCTTCTTAGTGTTAAGAGAGTTCTGGTCCAATGACTCGCCCTCAACCTGTCCACCTTCTCTCATCTCATCTCCAAAGTGTTGATCCCAGCCTTCAATCAAACACATGACACACATAGAGTACACTGTACTTGCACATGCTGTATAAGAGTTTTGTTTTGAATCATTATAGAGTTTGTTTAAGATGCTTCTCCAAAAGAAAGATCCCCGATGAATGATCTTTCATTAACCCTATAAAGCTATCATATTTAAATATACATGTTTGTAAGATTGCTAATTTATCACCAAGATCTGAACTTTTCTCAAAGCCCTATTGTACATATTTACTATATGACTTACAACTTCCTCTTATATAATCTAATAGTCTATACTTACTAAGGAGTAGTACATTTAGCAGTTAATTTATTCAATTGTATGTGACTTATTTAGTAGAACATTGGAAGGTCGAGAAGAAGGTCGTCAAGAATGTGTCAATGGTTGCCATCATTTGAAGAGGCTGTGAAATTAAGGTAACGTAAATAATGTTCAGTTTCTTATACTGACCTCATGACTTCACTGTATCTTCATATATATATATATATTGTGTCTGCGTAAATACTGTATTATTTTAAAAAACCACAAGGACCACAGTTTCACCTAAAATCTTCTTTTATATTCTTGTGAAGAACCCAATATCCTGAATGGCCTGAAGGTAAGTAAATTAACAGTAAATTGTTATTATTTTTTCCTTTAACTTTACAAGTGTTTTCTTAAAATATGAGTTCTTAAAAGAAGTGTAAGAATATGTTTTATATTATAAATACATTTACATAAAATTTTAGTTCAATCAAAAATAAAAAAATTTTAAATAAAAAGACTCTTCCTAACATTCACCCCACCCGATTCCGGCACATGGTAAAATTACCCACATTGACTGGTCCGCAGTGATAAAAAGGTTGGGACCATTGCTGTAGAGGATTCCATAAAGTATTAAGCAAGATGTGGGTTAAGTGAAGTTTATTTATAAACTAATTTCGAGAGGATCACCTGCAGATGATTGCTTGCAGCTGGTCCCGCATTATACAATTTATGATTCACCAATCAGACGATTCCTTAGCCACTATATATACCCTAAGTTCCATATCACAGCCATCTTCGTTTTGAAGAATCCCCCCCTTCCACCCCTACTCCTCCTGCTTTCCTAGATGGGTGGCGCGGTGGCCCAGTGGTTAGCACTGTTTCCTCACAGCAAGAATGTCACTGGTTCTAGTCCTTACCAAGCCAGATGACGTTTCTGTGTGAAGTTTACACATTCTCCCCGTGCTCATGTGGGTTTCGCCCGGGTTCCCCGGTTTCCTCCCACTGCCCAAAAACATGCAACTTAAGTTAATTGACTAATCCAAATCGGCACCAAAGACATGCTCCTAGTAAGTAGTCATCTTTTTACAGCAATGACTATCCATTCATTAGCTACCCGCAGGGGAGTTCTCGAGATCTACCTGAGCTCAAACTCTTCTCTCGCCTTGCAAACGGGAGGGGCTCGAGGATTTAAAGAGCTCAGGGCTCTCTCCCGGCACAGCATGCCAAACAAGCTTTATAATCAATCATCAGCTACAGTAAGTGTGAACACTTGAAAAGCAATGTGTATTAAAAGAAAGATGTGCATTTTTTTTTGTAGTCTGTATGTTTGTACAGTATAAATGCAGATGTAATTCCCCTGGGGAAATCTGACGAGAAATAACGGTTTGCAAAATTGATGTCTAAGAGAAACACTTGTCCTGTAAGAGATTGATTTGTGATGTACCTTTTCAACAGGCAGGTTTGTATCTACAGGTTGATTCACACACACAGTGCATGCACACTGGCCCCTTCGGATGCTTTGTGGAGCTGAGAACGTGTTCAAAATGTGGATGAATTGAGGGAATACATGTATGTGGAGATACAGAAAGACTAATGAAAGCATTCCCGCAGTCTTTCACGCTCTGTCTTTTCATGCCTGTGTTGTTTCCTCTGCCCTGTGTTTGTCCTCCAAATTGAATTATTCCTTTGACGTGGCGATAAGGGACGGCTTTAGTCCATTATGCAGAGACCCTCTGCGTTTCTGAAATATGTTTTGCAAAGGCACACTCTTGTACCTGAGGGGAATCTCACAAACACACACACACACTCATACTAGCAAACAAACTCTCACAGCATAGCTCAGCTACCGAATGTTACCCAATGTATTCCCATATCAATGTCAAGACTTTTTTTTTAAGACAGCAACTGCAAACAGCCAGAGGGTTTGGTTATGCTTTCAACCAACAGTTGAGCGCATCTCAAAAAATCCACCATAAAATCTCGAAAAGCATCCAAAAACATCTCGCCAGTGTCTCCCTCCCCTCCTGGTGGACATTACCTCCGAAAGCTGCACAGATGGTTTTGTGTGGCTCCTCTGTGTCTTCATTATCCGCTCGATTACTAAGGGAGGACGCCTACAATTACAAGCCCTCGCCGCAGCGCTCAGTATTTATTACTGCTCCACCTGCACCAGCGCGGCCCAGGTGTTCCCTCTGCCACACCGCTTCTCATGTCATTTTCATATTTTAGTCTCTGGGTTTATGGATAAAATATGAAAATCTGTGTTGGACCTTTTTATTTCAGCATTGTTGGTTTTGTACAAAATACTGGAGCCATAATATTGAGATGAGATGTGCTGTTGGTGGTGGAGAGACATAAACTTCTTCCAATAACTGCTTCCTTGTTGATTTATAACTATTGATGTTGTAAATGTGTGGTAAATGGCTGACAGCCAATTAGAAGCTCATATATTGTGTAGGCAGCGCATCTGTTCGGTATTAAAACAAGAAAAAGTGGATAATATTGCCAAAGGCAAACGTGTGGAAATTATTAAACTGGACATATGTTGCAAAAGTTTTGGGCTAAACTATATATTTAATATATTAATATAATGCTATGAGAGCTGTTTTAACAATAAGTTATGATTTAATTGCCTCTTGTTACAGTTATAAAATGGTTGGATAACAAGCAAGAAATATTCATGGGCCAGTGACATGATCACATTGAAACGGTTGGCTGATAAGATATTAAAGCAATAACAGCACTGGCACAGCCTCTTCACCCTTGTGTATTACTCCGCCCACACTAGGACTAAAGAAGGACTAAACAAATCGTAACAGTTTGACAAAAATTGCAGCTGTTGGACAACATAATGTACTACAGAGGCTTTTTTAGGTGTTAATTGTTTAGATTGCTACTATGCAGCTTATGTATAAGGATAGTGCCTGTTTTAAATGTTCATAATTTCAGAGATTCAGATTCAGAGATTCATACTGAGCACGGTAGACGTTCTGCCACAAGAAGGCGACTGAGACCGCATAATAAGTCCTTAAGGGAGAAAAATTAAGCTTAAATTACAAACTACAGCTGATCAAACCATTATAAAACAGTTAAGTGACATTCTAAGTCAATCGCTCTCTTTTGTATGTTGTATTAATGTATTTATACCATAGTAATCGGGTAGTGTTTGCTTTACTTTGGTGTTTTCGGGGTTAATATGGTGATATGCCAGTTGCAACAGAGAAATACTGGGAAAATCTCTCTAGACTGATGGCATTTCATGCCGTTCAGCCTTATAATCTTAAAATGTGAGCCAAATCACCAGTTTTGTTATCACTGTAGATATTATGCTAGAGAATTATTCAAATACAAGCTCTAAAGTGATGTTGGTGAATTAGTAACCATTTCTGCTGTTCTGACCATTAGCTGCAGATGTAAGTGAATGGTGGAAGAAAACAGTTCCTTGTGCAGAAGGATTTTTGAGACAATCCATGTTTGATTTTCTTTTGTGTATAAACGATTATGTCATCAAACTGTTGTATAAACACAATATCACACTCATAGCAGTGCAATGGCTGTATATTGGCTGACACACAGCTATATTGCACCGCTACGAGTGTGATATTTCTCATATAAGTGGATATTAAAAACAACAACAAAAAAGTTATATTGTAAAATTAACATATAATATTAATAAGAGTCTAGGTGACCAAAAGGTAAAAAACAATTCTTCATTGTTTGTATATGGATCTGCTTTTCTGCATCAACATAACTAGATATAAAATACTATACAGTAGGTAGGCAATAGTGAGAAACAAAAGAAAAAAGCTGGCAGACTAATTAACTTCCAAATGACATCCGCATCAGTGCCAACATAACAATTATCAACACACCAATCCACGGACCAATATTTAAAAGTGTCCTGTCCCTTTAAGAGCGATTAGCAGCAGCAGTTTAGCTAATGACTCTCAGCAGTTGAGTCACTAATGAGATTCCAGTGAGTCAGAACTGAGTACATCATTCAGTTGTTTAGCAGACACATCTCCAGGTCTAGAGCTCATTTGGAGGAACAACAACTCCATGGAGTGCTTCTTCAGCGGCAGTACTTATGACTTCAATATGCTAATACAGTCATAAAGTCATTTTTCTAAGTGAAGCTGATAGTACAATCCAGACACACATCAGATTGAGGGGGGAAATTCACTAGTATCAATCGTGGAGACTTTTTCACTTTGTTTGCATAGACAAAAATATTTTGCTCCTAAAGGCACAAGATTTAAGATTTGTTTGATTAAAATATCTAAAAAACATTGGCCAATGTACTTACTTTATCGAAATGCTACAAAGAATGGTCAAATTATGACCATGTGTCCATGAGAGATGGAATGTGCTGCAAAACAAATAGAAAAAAATCACCAATTTGACACACATTAATGGCTGATTTATACTTCTGCATCAAGCATACGCGTATGCTCTGGTGTCGTGAGAAATCGAGTCCCCCCTGACAATTGGGTCCACCTATAGGACACAGAGTCATCCTATTGTTTTACTGGAGTTGTAATAGGTATAGTTTGTAGTGCCATTCATAATTTCCATAATGTAAATGTCAGGTCCGTTTTGTTTACATGTTAGCTCGTGTTGTTTTGATCGTTCTTTCTGCTGAACGATCATAGTTAGAAAGGTAAAAGATGGAAATATATATTCATATTTATATGTGTATCTGTACTGTAAATTTGATGTTTACACTATTTTAAGATGAAGCTCTTTCTGCTGCAAGCATCAGAGATGTAGAGCATCTATTCAAAGCTCATCTGACTTTTCACCTGTGTGTTGTTGTTCTCTTTTCACGTTGATGATTTTTTCTCTCTCTATTTTTGTCCTGTAGATGATTTTTCAATCCAGATTTTTTTCACCTGCCTCCTTGGAGAAAACACCCCTGGAACAGGGACAGAAACATAGTATAAAACAGTGAGAGCAGAAGAAAACATAAGAGAGATGCCATCTCCTCACTCTAAAAGTTGGTGTCAAACTTTTCTCTTCAGCGGAAACAAGATACTGTATTCACTTGAAACTTGAAACAAACAGAAGTTTGCACACACACACTTCTACTGTAAAAGGGATATACCATATATTGTTTATAAACATATTTTATGAAAACATGTAACATTCAGCAAATTTTGAAAAGGTTTTCTGGTTTATTACAGTGCAATCACGGCACTCTGCTGAGTTAATATATCTGGCTATACTTTCCTAAAAAATTCTGAATTATTTAATCATTAATTATTTTTCTAGTTGAATTATTTCATGTTAAATTCCATTAAAAAGCCCCTTTTATGGGTTTTTATTAATGAACTTCCATGCTGTATGTAACACAGCTCTAAGAAAAGTGAAATATCCAGGTAAGGCTTAAATCTGAACGCGCACAGTGTTTAAAACTATTGATTCATCTATAAAAGGGTCGACTCATAGTGGTTCGAATGAATCGCTGCGATAACGATTCTTTAGCCATGTCTGTGTGACATCAATATGGAACTCAAGCCCCGCCCATTTGTTGCGCGCACAGACCTGGGAAAACTGAACCTCCCAGCTCCGGCCACAAACACTAGTAAAAAGAAGAGGAAGACAAACACTGTAGCAGATCCTGGTTAAATCATGTCGCGAAGACGCTGTGCTCTGAAGTGTGAGGGACAATTAATGTTATTTTCTCTACTCAAAGAGGCTGTGAAAAGTCAGTGGTTGAAGTTTATCTTTGCAAAAAAACCTCAGCATTATAGCCCCAGCCTTGTGCTGTGTTCCCGTCATTTTTCTGACGAGTGCTTTAGCCATCTACGCTCTTACAACAGGGGATTCGGAAGGATCAGTAAAGACTTTTGATGTATGGGACTTTGTCAGAGCTTGGCAGGAACTTTACAGTACTAAATTCAGCAACCATTTTATTCACACATTTAACAAGTGTAAGTACATGCAATTAAAAAAGGTTGCCTCCATGTTTTCTCTAGCCTGCCAATGATGTATTTAATTGTGTTTTGTTACTTATAACCATTTATTGAAATGCATTTGTAAGCTCGCAATCCACTGCCGTTTGGTTTTGCTATATGGTCACCGTCAGCTGTTCCTACACTTGTGCGGCGGTCAAGTTTCAAAATCGTTCAGTTTTTGCCACCGTGTGGATTAATACTGAATGTGTGTCATGGTTAAGAATAGAGCATATGCTGGTGTTAAACTGCATTGCTTTAATACACTCCTGCATTGGGCTCACACATACACTCTGCACTCTGACTATTTCAAAATTGTTGATAAGCCATGGTGGGCATTTCGCTCTCTCACGCTGAACGCAGTCAACCAATCGCAACAGACTGGGTCATCGTACCAATCAGTGCAGATTTGGTATCGCGCTAAGGAAGGGTTTGGGAAAAAGGGATTGCTGAATGATTCATATGGGAGTTGTTGGGATAATTAGTTAAAAATAAATGCATATTAGACAATGAATGTGTTTTTTGACCTTGCATGCATATCAGACTCTATGACCTTTTTATATGCATAATAGGGGCTCTTTAAAGGGATAGTTAACCCAAAACTCAAGGCATTGTCATTGTTGTAAAAAGTCATTGTTTAATCAAACATAATTTGTTCCAACTCATCAAAAACTACAACCATTGAATTCCACAGTATTTGTTAAATGGAGTTAAAAAAGGTTCAGCAGCAGGAAAACACCTCACTTTGCCTCCTTAACCAATCACCTACTCCCCTAAAACTTATTTAAGGAAGTTCTTTCAAATTCACCCTCCCTCCCTCTATTTTCTTGCTTCCTATTAACAATCCTTATAACCCTCTCTTCCTTTCTAGGGTAAATCAGGGGGTCCAATCATTCTACCAAAATATTACAGAGACAGAACTACCACTCTAAGTCTCAGGGCATCATCGTAGGACGCTCAATCAACCTACCTCACTGTTTATCCTCTCACTTCTGTTTCCCTTCATCCCACTGTTCCCTTACCATCCCTACAATAAAGTCTAGCTCAAAGTGTGGAGTGGTCCATGCTGGTGAATCTATGGAGGATGACTGTATTCAAGATGATTGTTATATATACTGTAGTAACTTCCTTTGTGTTCAACGGAAATAGAAACCCATAAAGGTTTGGAACTACTTTTTACTAAATAGTGAGTACATTTTCATTTTAGGGTGAACTATCCCTTTCAAAACAAAGATATCGATGACATTGTCAGAAAAATCCCTGTTCACACAAATCAATGCACTGACAAAAAATAGCATATACACGGCATCATTTTGAAACAGAAATACTACATGCCTGTGCATACTTCTACGCACAAACAGCCCTGTTACTGTCATTGTTGTTTTGATTGTCAGGTACACGTTGACTGAACAAGTAATACACATGTGGAAGACATCACCATTTTTGCAAATTTGCATTTTGTACTTAACATGGAGATGATAACTATAATTTTCAAAAACAAGCACTTTCAAAACCAGTTTTTAGCATTTTTAGCATTGTCGTAAACAGCTAAAACTCATCTGTTTGTAACTGTCGTCAGAATGTAAATGTGTCCCACGGTCTATAAAGATTAGATGACGAACAAATAATCAGTCCTCATAACCAGTCTGCTGGAAGCAGAAGAAATAGGCAGGAATGCATATCTGAGTGCCATTGGCAAAAGCTAAATCGTAATGGCAAGTGACCAGGTGGGAGTATCTCTGAAATGGGGAGGCTTGAGGCGACAGAGTGTTAGTCGCCCAAGGCTCATCAATGCACAAGGGCAGTGAAGGCTATCCCATCTGCTCCAAGCTGACAGAAGGTCTATTGTGGCACAAGTCACACAAAATTTTAATGATGTGGGAAGAATGTGTTATTGGAGGAATGTGTCGCAACATTATGCTGAATAAAAAGCTGTGTATCTACAGAACAATGCCTATGATGACCGTTGTTCACCTTTGAAATCACATACAGTGGAGCTGGACTTTGGAGCAGTTGAAATAGGTCCCTTGGAAGCTAGCACTCCAGAAGGTAAACCTTTCAAAGGGATCAAGGCATAGAGATGAGCCCTTGAGAATGGGATGCGATATACAGTAAATGTGGTAGTAAATGGGCACGTCAACATGATTATCTGTCCTCATGTGGCAGAGTACATTATCCAGTTGAAACAAGACCACTTCCATCGTGAAACATTATTGTTTTAAAGGGTACCCTTGTAGTCTGCCAGCATGTTTTGGTACAGTGTGTATCTGCTCCAAGCTGAGAGAAGGTCTATTGTGGCATAAGTCACACAAAACTTTAATGATGTGGAAAGAATGTGTTATTAGAGGAATGTGTCACAACATTATGCTGAATCTAAAGCTGTATCTGTTTCTAGAGAACAATGCCTATGATGACCCTCGTTCACCTTTGAAATCACATACAGTGGAGCTGGGCTATGGAGCAGTTGAAATAGGTCCCTTTGAAGCTAGCACTCTAGAAATTAAACCCTTCAAGGGATCAAGGCATAGAGATGAGCCCTTGAGAATGGGATGCGATATACAGTAAATATGGTAGTAAATGGTCGCATCAACATCATTATCTGTCCTCATGTGGCAGAGTGCATTATCCAGTTGAAACAAGACCACTTCCATCGTGAAACATCATTGTTTTAAAGGGTACTCAGGTCTGCTGGAGTGTATAGGTACAGTAGGTATCTGCTCCAAGCTGACAGAAGGTCTATTGTGGCATAAGTCACACAAAACTTTAATGATGTGGGAAGAATGTGTTATTGGAGGAATGTGTCGCAACATTATGCTGAATATAAAGCTGTGTATCTACAGAACAAAACTATGATGACCCTTGTTCACTTTTGAAATCACATACAGTGGAACTGATGTTTGGAACAGTGGAAATAGGTCGCCTTGGATGGCCTGTAGGTCGCCTGTTTACCTGGGGAAGCAATGGCACTATAATGGGATGTTAATAATATTGCTCTGGGCAATGTTCTACTGGGAAGCACTGGGTTTGTCCATTGATATGGGCATAAATTTGTTACATTTCACCTTCCTTAACACTCTGGCAGACTACATGGGTACTCTTTAAAACAATTATGTTTCATGATGGAAGTGGTGGATCATGGAATCATGATGGATTCTACCTTAAGGTTGCTTAGGTAATGTTTATGGTGATATTTACAATGAGCGAATGAGTTTACAAGCCACTAAAAGTGAACATTCTTCAGAGAAAACTCTAAATATAAATGAAATCTGTTCATAAAATGATTAATTACAAAGAAAAAAGTGTGTTATTTGTCACTGCAGTTTTTTATGTGCAGCTGATTGAAACATGGGTTTGTGTAGGTCTACAGCACAGAGAATTACAACCGGCCTCTGCTGGAGCTGAAAGTGTATCCCGTGAACTCTACTGATGCTCGTACTGGTTGTTGCTCAAGAAAGTCGCTCTTCATTTGCATAAAGTTGAAGGATTCTCAGCATTATCATGTCGCTTGACCCACATCTGGGCACCAACGGTTACTGTTGCTCACGTACCAGAAGTTGATCGGTCTCTTTTGCAATGAATGGTCACTTGTTGCTTTGCTGCGGCAAAACGCTTGTAGTGTAAACGCAGCTTTAAATTACCAGAGCTTTCTACTCCAGCCATCTTCGTCTTGAAGAATCACACCTTCCACCCCAACTCCTCCCCTTCTTTGATAGGGCAGTGGTAAGCACTGTTACCTCACAGCAAGAATGCCACTGGTTCGGCCTCTCTCTGAGCCAGTCGGCGTGTCTGTGCGGAGTTTGAATGTTCTCCCTGTGTTTGCGTGGGTTTTCCCCAGGTTCCCGGGTTTCCTCCCACCATTCAAAAACATACAACATAAGTAAATCGACTACTTTAAAATAGCATTTTAAGGCAACTCTAGTCAGCTATATCTCAGCACATTCACAAGCAGGGGAGTTCTCGAGACTTACCTGAGCTCAAACTCTCCTCTCGCCTTCTAACGGGATGGAGCCCCGGGCTCAAGGATATTCTTAGCTCAGGGCTCTCTCCTGGGACAACATGCCAAATGTGCTTTATTATCAATCATCAGCTAAGTGTGAACTCTTGAAACAGTAACAATTGTTTAAAAACGACTTCACAATCCATTCAAACAATTTAATTGATTTATATAGTGAATATTTTGCAGTCACATTATTCCATAGTAGTCTATTACTGTATATGTTATTTTATTTCATTCTTATTTATTTATTAAATAAAACACACACATTCAATTTTCCAGGGCTCCTGCTAGTCTATTGCCCAGATGGCCTGTGTGTTATTCCGTGCTGCCACATTTCACACATTGTTCAGTTGGTTTAAAGGGCATGATGAAAAATTCAAGGTGTTGCTCTGGCCTCCACATCCACCAAATCTCAACCCAACAGATCATCTGTAGGATGTGCTGAACCAACAGGTTCAATCCACAATGCTGCTACCTCACAACCTACAGAACTTGAAGGATTTGCTATTAATCTCTTAGTGCCCAATACCTCAGGACACCTTCAGTCCATGAATCAATAATTCTGCACAGTTTGGGCAGTTTTTAGAGGACAAATAAATTAGTCATAATGTTTTGCCTCATCTGTGTATAGTCGTTTAAGTCTTGATATCTCATGCAATCAACTAACTTTACCTTGCTGCAGGGCTGTTTACTTGAACATTCCTTTTATTTTTTTCTATTGCAATGCAGGACTACATTTATCCTCAAAGCGATGTAAACCAACACACATCCCTCACCATCACCTCCACATGGACTTGCTTTTGGTCAAACGGTCTTTACCGTTGGTCTTTACACTTTCAAGTCTTGTAAACAAGTTCATTTAGAAAAAAACGGTTTGGTTTAAACTCATGAGATGCGCTAGCCTTTCCCACTAATTAAAAAACATACTGACTGCTTATTAGGCAAATGAACCAGAGGCTAAATTTAGTGGACTGAGCTGGAAAGAGGAAAATTATAAACCAAACACACTGATTTTACTTGAATACTTAAACAGATCATGTAGAAGATGAAAAAGATTTGAAAAAAAGATGTATTTCATTACTCTGAAATATTAATGAGGTGTTTGATTTAATTAAGGATTATTCAGAGAACGAAGAAAGAAGTTTCTGATTCGCTGAAATCTTACCTGACCTCAGAAACCAGCAGCAACAGCAATACATTTACTTTCTTTTACCTAGTATTACATGTAAGGGTGTGTGTACGAGTGGGTGTGTGAGTGGGTGGATTATTGAGTGTTGGAAGTGCGCCTGCAAGCGTTTTGTCTTCATTTACATACTTCACCTCAACTTGCAGCGGCATTTGCATATTCGAAAACAAATGGGATTTCCAATCAAGTGCTTGATTTCAGGCCAATCAGAACAAAACGTAAAGTGAATATTTGAGCGAACGCAACAGTTGATGATACTAGCGTGTTGATTTAAAACACACACACACACACACACACACACACACCCCGGAGTTAGAAGTAAATAACTATTTTTGGCCCTACCAAGAAAGACGTATTCCAAGGTCATTCGGAAAGTGAACCCGAACAAATGCTCTCCTAACATGATTTAAATATTTCTGTAGCTAGAAGCAGCCGTCTGCCAGTTTCTGCCTCTCCTTGTGGATCATTGGAGGGGGTTTGGAGCCCCAGCCTGAGCTTCAGTGGCAGGGAACAAGTCGGGATGGCTTCTCTGCGGGCAGCCGATCAAAGCCAAGTAACCAGACTCCAAGAGCTGCATGTGGAGAGATGCTGGATTAGCAGGATTAAGTGGGAACGCACTACTGCTCGGGGAGCCGCTTCCTCCAGGATCCAAACGGGGAAGCCTGAAGTCACCAGGGCCAGCCGAGAGCCAGTGGAACCTGGGCCAGGGCCACCGTCTCTGCGTATTTCATCCTGTAACAGCTCGCTTTGGCATGGCACATTATAAGTAACGCTTTATCTCAGCTCTCCGGTGCTTATGTTTGGTTTATTTTTTCCCTTCTTCCGGGGGAAAAGAGGCTTTTATTTCTTTGCTTTCTTTTGTCGTATTTCTGGTCCGTCTCCACTTTTGTTCTTCTCGTTCCAGAGACATCAGCTAAGCCATCACAGGGTTCTCAAATTTGGCTGAGACGGATGAGAGGGATGTACAAACACACTCATGCGCATTAAAAACTGTGAAACGGCACTTTATTTTTTTCCGTTCCACTGAGTCATAATTGCCAGAGGAGTATAGTAGCAAGTCTACGAGGGTGTTTAGGAATGATAATGGCTAGATAATGGCAGTGTTTCTGTGAGGCTGCAAACATTCAGAGAGGAAAGGCTAGAAGCTTAATCTGGACGCATTGAAGATTGACATCACTGGGAGCTATTTAGACTGAAAGTTGGCATTTCGTCTGCTACAAAAGACAACAGGGTACCTACGTAAACTGCTGCTGGTGCTATATAAAGAGGTATTGATTGTTTTTCTATTGAAACCTGTTATACTCTCACCCAGGAAAAAGATAGTAACACTTTACTTTAAGGACCAATTCTTAAACACTAGTAAATGCATTAGGTTTTGTTTTAAAAGCATTTGTTAATATATAGGTTTATGTTAATTGATGACGTGTCTGTAGATAATTAAATATGCGAAGACTTTGAATAATCTTAATGATAAAAAACCTACATTGAATACATTCATTAATATATCTGGGGTGACGTGGTGGTGCAGTCGGTAGCGCTGTCGCCTCACAGTAAGAAGGACGCTGGTTCGAGCCTCGGCTGGGTCAGTTGGCATTTCTGTGTGTAGTTTGCATGTTCGGAAGGGCATCCGCTGCGTAAAACATATGCTGGATAAGTTGGCGGTTCATTCTGCAGTGGGGACCCCAGATTAATAAAGGGACTAAGCCGAAAAGAAAATGAATGAATAAATGAATGAATTTATCTGATATTTAGAAATGCGACAAAAACAAAAATCCTCACTGTAAAAAGTGATAAGTTACTTGTGTAACGTGAGAAATCCCGTTGCCTTAAAAGCGAGCAGTTGACTTTACTAAAAATATGAGTAAACCTGACGGAATTTTTGAGTTGACTTAACTTTTATAATTATGAACATAGTTCATTTACTTAAGAAATTTAAGGCAATGAGTTTATTAATCGGCGGTTAATTCCGCTGTGGCGACCCCGGATTAATAAAGGGACTAAGCCGAAAAGAAAATGAATGAATGAATGAATGAGTTTATTAATCACTTTAAAAGCAATGGGTTTTCTCACTTTATTTAAGTATAGACCAATAAGTGCTTTTCACAGTGCTGTTATATTATTCTCACTGTGCGTTCACAACGAAGGCATCGAGAAGTTCAAAGACGTAGTTCACTCTGGCCACCCTGACAACAACGCAGAGTTGGCGGTTCATTCCGCTGTGACGACCCCAGATTAATAAAGGGACTAAGCCGACAAGAAAATGTATGAATGAATGAATGAATGAATCTTTACATCTATGTAAACTGTATTTAGATAATGTTCACACAGCACGAATAATGTGAGAGCATGTGTTTGACCATAGACAGAAAAGAAGTAAAGACAACTAGCCTATATTTAAGTATACAGACATTTGTTAAACTAATTTCCATGATTTTCCAAAACTTTGTGGGTTTTTCAGTGTTTCCAAAACTTTTCCAGGCCTGGAAAATGCCATGTCAAAATTCCATGACTTTTCCATGACTTTTTCATGACCGTATGAACCCTAACCTATGTCTGAAATATTCTGAAGCGGCAATACTGTTTTGCATTGTCATTATAGTTAGAATGTTTTTTGGTGATTAACAATTTTTTTATTGATTCTCAAACTAATTTTCAGAATGTCATACACAATACAACTCTATAAAGAATCAACATTTTTCCCTAATAACAATCCCAACCCAACCTAATTTAGTTAGAGTGTTTTTTAAGGGAAAAAAATAGAAATATTGTCACTGTGAGAAAACATCGTAAATACTGTAATTGGAAATTAGGCAATGGTAATAATCAAACCCTTGGGAACAACTGTGGTTGGAACCAAAGTTCAAAGGACTCTATTCTCTGGACTCCTCTCAAGCGGTGGACTTCTACATTCCGATTGCTTGCCACTGAACTGCGTTGACTTGATTTCAACTCTCCTCGACGCCCACACTGGCGAAGAAATGCCACGCCGCTCTTCGCCGCTTATTGCTGCTGGCTCCCATTGAAAATGAACGACTTTGACAGTCTTGCCACTTTGGCTATTCATTCCTATTGAATTTCAATCCCAGCCCCATTACCATTGTCAAATAAGTGCCAATTTGATTGGTAGATGGATAGATATGCATTAGATAGCTTAGATATCGATGATAACTTGGACAAAGACATTGCATACCAATTTTTTAAGTCATTTAGACTAAGGTTTGGTAAGTTACAGATGTTTTCCTGTAATTTTTTCCCTGTTTTAGTGCGACGAAGTGGACAAAATCTACAATATGTTGTTATTGTGACCTTAGATTTAGTATGGTAATTATTAAGTATGGCAAAGATTTAACCCTTAATAACCTGTGCAAACAACACATATACATTTCTAATTGTTAGTTAATTATATAATGCATAAAGCTAAATTTAACTAATTAAACCTTATAGTAAAGTATTACAGAGAACATACATGTCTTAAACTGAGAGATAAAGCATTTTCCTACAAACTTTTAGTACCATTAGTGGTGCTTTCTTTGGAGAAAAAACAAGCCTATTCTTAAACACTGCCACTATATGACAGCTTAACAAATATAACACTTGCACTCACTATGAGTGTCATATCAGACAACCATTAGTTTCTTATATATTTCCCTATGGGCCTTTCTCACAATGCAACAGTCAAAACATATAAGAAATATGGTACCTCAAGGCTGCCCTTGGTCAAGGCACATGCAGCCTGCATATAAGTAGATTTGTTCTGCCCATTAATCTTGACAACATGCCTTTATAGGTCCACAGTACCCTGCCGGGCTGGGCTGTGTTTTGTTTTGCTCACTGTTAGCGATATTAGTGTGACATTGGGTCCCATTCCACCTTCTCCGGCTTATGAATTAAGGGGAAAACTCCCTTTAGAGGCCTTCACCATCACTCATGGAGACAGTGGTACACGGCTGTTAATACTCTACTCACAGTGGTTCAACCCTAGCACCGCGACCCGGCTAGTCCTATGGGACTGCATATGTGATTAATGTAGCATTCTAGGCTGGGAGTTTTCATTTCCCCCCTATCAAGGGAACCAGTCTCTAGGGGCTTAGTGAAACTGTGTTTTCTACTGTTATTCTCAGGTGTACCAATACGCAGGACACCCACAAGGAGAAATAGTATCATCAGTGCAATACCCCTGTGTTGCAGCCATAGAAGCTTGGTACTGGGTTGGGAAGCTACTCATAATTTAAAGCAGGGGCGCTCAACAACACATCTGAACCAGTTAATCAGTGTCTTCAGACTCACTACAAACTCCTAAGGAGGTGTGTTAGAGATGGCAGAGACTTAAATCTGCAGAATGTTGAACCTCCACACTCTCAGAAATAAAGGTACAGGAGCTGTCACTGGGGAAGTACCTTTTCAAAAGGTACACATTTGTACCCTTATAGTCCACAGTGGTACCTCAAATGTGCATATTAGTGCCTAAATGTAACTAAAAAGTAACTTTGAAGTACCATTATGGACCCTACAGGTACAAATATGTACATACCTGTCAACATTGGGATGTGAAAATAAGGGATCATCTCCCTCCCCCTCAGTAATATTTTTTATGTTATTATTTACAAAAGAAAATGTAATAGTATACGTTAGCAAACAGTTTAGCTTATTAAAATTAGCTATTATAAAGAAATAGGATCAAGTTATCAAATCTTATTCAGCTTTTCCTAACTGTATAACTTTACATTATGAATAAACAGCAGTGAATGAATCTCATTTATTTAGATTTTTTGTTTGATTACATTAAATAACAGAGGTGTCACTGTTATAAAAGAAGTTTACATATATAGTTTTAATGAAAGCATTCGATCGCTTACCTAAAGTTTTATGCTCATTTAGGACAAAATTAGTTGTGTTTGAAAAAAAAAACCTCATCAAGATCGACATCTTTAGATGTTATTATTATTAATTATGTGTATATATCTGTTCAAACACAAAACCCAGTATCCACCTTAACTATGCCTCTAATCGTGTGTATAGAATCCGTTTGGGAAACAGCGTCTGTTTATCACTACGGACGCGTCAGCTGAAAGTCACGCACCACTTTATGACTGTTTTGAGAATTGCATAGGAGGAGCGACGGCACCTGTAATGAAAAGGAAAGGCAATCCCGCCATTTTTATATTTATTTCAGAGTGTTTCATGCCTAAATAAACCGAAAGCACAGACAGATTCCAACAGATTTAAGAGCAAGGGCGGCCCCTGGTGGTTCGGCGGTATGGGTTGCGTATAGGGAGGATCGGCTCTTTAATGTTTATTGACACCTGTCGGAAAACGACTGAAAATACGGGAGAAATACGGGAAAATACATTTACGGGATGATAGCGGGATAGAACTGTAAAATACGGGAGAATCCCGGGAAAAACGGGAGGGTTGACAGGTATGTATGTATCTTTTGAAAAGGTACTGCCTCAGTGACAGCTCTTGTAACTTTAGTTAATAATAAACATGAAAAAAACAACATACAAATAAATACATATTAGCCTTTCGGGTTTTTTTTGCGACCCCCGGGGGTGATTACATTACATTAAAGACACAGCAATAACATCAGATGCAGTACATTGAAAGAATATGGAGGATGGAGTGGCGCTCTCCACAATTAAACGATGAATAGACTTGGGCCTTTTGGTATGTGTGTGCTGTGGTGTGCAAGGTTTCTATATTTATTACCACCTCAGAGAATATTGGGAGTCATGAGTCACTGGCATTGCTATTTTGGGGGTCGCGAACTGAAAAGTTTGGGAACCTCTGAACTAGCCAACTTAGGCTATTAATTTTGCCCTCAACTTTACATTAGCAATGCTTTACTTAAGTGTAAAATATGTATGCCGATTAACTTTGAATAGATCGCTGGGTAATAATGTAGCTTACAGTTTGTAATGTAGAAAATATAACCTGAATTGAGATAAATGCTGTAACTATTGTATAATATTGTAATGCTCTTCTGTGGTATTTTATACTTTTACTAGAGTAAATATTATAACAACCTGCAAAACATGCTAGAATTAAGCAAAATTTTTGTGTATGTGTCTGTGATGGTGCACGAAAGTGTGGAACAAAATCACTTTGGCACAGACGAGGTCAATTCCAATACAATTTCAAAATTTGGGGTGGCAACCGGCTTGAAAATTGAAGCAAAAGACAGTCCAATTTACCGACCATTTCAATTCCATCCCCGTCTCCAGCTGGACAGCTATTCTGAAAGCAGCACTGCCACAGAATGCAGCTCGCTCGAGAGACTCAGGCATGTTTATCACGTAAGAGATCTGCCGCACACACACACAGACAAACACTAACCCACCTCAGTGGTGTCTCAGCAGAACAGGCCCTATTATCGGCGCTCTAAAGCTTGGTCATAAGTGCTGGTGATTGTTCACACTGAGGGAGCGAGGCCACAGGAAAAGTGTCATTTACTTCACTCTCAGCGACATGATCGCAGCAGAACTTCCCAATGACAGGGAGGGGAATCATATCCAATATAACCGCTCTGGTTCTGATCCCTTAAAGTCACCATGAAATCAAAGTTGAGTCTTCTCTTTTTTTTTATTTTAGGGTGGGATGTTGCAGTCTTTATTATACATGAAATGCTGAGATTTTATGGCTTCATAATCTTTGATCGAAATAGCTTCCACTCTGTCTGCAATCTGTTCACTGATGGTGTCTTTACTGGGGGTCGGGGTCAACCTGTCACTCCACCAATGGACCCTTTTTACATTTCCAGGGTTTCTAAGTAGCAGAAGCTATCATTGTTGGGTAAACTTAGGCCCTGTTTAGATTATTATGTTTTAGTTTTAGAACACATAAGTTTTAGAACACAAAAACCTTCTGTCCCCACAACCCCTAAGTTTTCGAGCCCCAAAAATTGAGTGTTTTGGAATGCTGAAGAGGCTGTTTTTGTTTTAACCTTCCAGTCATGTTCGGGTCAAATCTGACCGATTTACAACTTAAAACACTCATAAATATTGTGTTTTGCATTTGCCTCAAGGCTTTATGATATCCTCCACACTTGAGAACATTTAAAAGTAATCATCACCTTAAAAACTTAAATTCAACAAACGGACCATCAAAATAAAGTGTGACCAATTTTTGTTCTAAAACGCCGTTTTAAAACTAAAACGTATTAGTGTAAACGGTTTCTAAGAATGCAGTAAAAGACAGAGTACAACAGATAATATCTCATTTGCTGAAATAACAAAAGAAAAACTCTATGATAGGGTTTTCATGACTTTCAGAAAAAGGACAAATAAAATTGTGTCAGACTGATAACGGCAGACAGAACAACGTCAAATTTACTGTCCTGTACAGTACATAGACACTTGCCTTTATCAGCTTATCAGATGATATAATACATAAGTAAATACATATAATTGTACATATTATATGTACAATTATACTACAGCGAATAGTCCGGACTGCTAAACGAATCACTGGCACTACTCTTCCTACACTTCAAGAACTGTATTCTTCCAGTAAAAGGGCTCGCAAAATCACCCTGGACGCCTCGCAAAACAGCCAGACACAGGAAAAGTTTCTTTCCTCAGGCCATCTACCTCATGAACAGTTAATATTTTTCCTATTGTGCAATAAACGTGCAATACCTTCTCATACGTACTTGTACACAGCACCTTATAATAATATACAATGCAATACTTCTTACGCATCTGTACCCAGCACCTTATAACAATATACAATGCAATACTTCTCCTTACGCATTTGTACACAGCACCTTATAACCTGTATATTTATAACAAATCTGTACATACATTTCAACATCCAGATTGTTGGACTGAATGAATCTCTGTTTAACGTCTATCGTCTTCTTTTTTTATTTTTATTGTGTTGTCACTTATCACTTTATGTACAAGTTTCTGTAGCCAAAGCAAATTCCTTGTGTTTGTGAAGCACACTTGGCAATAAAACTGATTCTGATTCTGATATTTAAAAAAAATATATATATATTAAAAATTCCCAAGGATTTAGGAGTATGATGATTGTTAAACACATCATAACAGTCTAGTGAAAAGGGCCCATAGCAAACCACAGCCATCCAATGATTTCTCAGTAGACAAAACCGCCGACACTTATCTGCGACACTTCATGACGTCATCCACACCAGGTTGGACACATCATTATTCTGTACACAGCTAAATGAGAAAATGAAAAAGAAATGACTGCGTCTATGACAGAAGAATGTAGAGTTATGGCAAGAGTACGCTTGTATTATGTGTCATCGCTGGACTACCACGACAGAATCAAAAGATAAATGCTGGCGATCGATAGCCGAGGCACTTCTGCAGGCTGGTGAGTGAGTACTGGAATTACCATGTAAACTAGCACATCACTCATTATGTTTTCATTCAAAATGGGGTGCGGGTAACTTCATGTGAGTGCATCTTTGAACTGTTTGCTGATTTGTTTACAGGCGTAGCTAGGAAACCGATCGTGAAGCTCAAAAAGTGCCTCTTGCTAGCACAGAATGTATCTACAGTTTTCATTTAGAAAACACACATGCACATACAGTTGAAGTCAGAATTATTAATGCTCCTGAATTATTAGCCCCCCTTATATTTTTCCCCCAATTTCTGTTTAAGATTGTTACATATTTCTAAACATAATAGTTTTAACCTGTTACCCAGCACTCACTTTTGGGGATTTACACCAACCTAACTATAAATAGAAACATTTCCTGACTCCAGTAAGCTACAAACTACAAAAATTAGGTATCATTGGAAAGAAGACACTTTGAGCTTTACTGTGGTAAAAGGGGAAGTTACATGCTGAAAAATATAGATATATAAAAAGTTATACATATATGAACAAGAAAAACTAATTTATAATATCTGATTTCTTATATCTTTGCCATGATGACGGTACATAATATTTTAGTAGATTTTTTCAAGTATTCAGTTCAATACTAGTATTCAGCTTAAAGTGCAATTTAAAGGCTTAACTAGGTTAATTAGGCAAGTTAGTGTAATTATTAATTAAAAACTGCTTTTATTCTAGCCAAAATAAAACAAATAAAACTTTCTCCAAATGTAAAAAATATTATGGGAAGTACTGTGAAAAATTCCTTGCTCTGTTAAACATCATTTGGGAAATAATTAATAAAAGAAAAGGAAAAATATCACAAGACGACTAATAATTTTGACTTCAACTGTATATGAAATGGGGGAAACTGCCATCTATGGAACAGAATGCGTGTCGTAGACGTCAAGCACCTGGTACCCACAACACGTCAATATTTTATCTAGTCAAAATCACATAATCTGACACAGTGACGGTCGTAATCGGCAATAAAAACACTACAATCTGAAGGCGGCTTAACACTGATCTACATGTAATGTTCTCTGTTATACAGTAGATCAGTGCAGACTACACATTACTTCGCGATTAATTCTTGCGTGATATCTACGACACACATGCTGTCATCAAGAAGCTGCATAAATTATGACAATCTTTGTAATTCTTTATCAAGGGTTTCCTACAGATGGCAGTTTCCCCATATATGTGTGCAATTTTTGAACAAAAGTAGATAAGTAGATTCATTTTGTGCCAACAAGATTTTAGCTGCAGAAACTGCTCCCCTGCAATGGCAACAAAGCAGCTATGTGCTCAAAAATTGCTGTTGCCTGATGTTAAAATGGCAATGAAACTTTTAATTGACAGTCAAAAATCTGTATACACTCTCACAAATAAATCAATTTATAGTACACACTGTGTCTCTAATGTGAATGAGAACATAACGAGTAATTTACTGTTAATTCCAATAATCACCAGGCTCCTGAAGCACCTCGGCTATCGATTAACCTCTTACACTCTGGTGCTATTTTGGGATTTTCGCCTGGATTTTGTGTACCCAATTTTAAAAGCTTCCTAAATCCACATGCAGAGGACTAAATGCAAAAATGTGGTATCATTTTAAAGAAAACCCTTTAAATTTTCATAAAACACTGTTGAAAGTGATTAAAATAATTGTATATGTTGTCTGTGTTATCATAAACAATTAAAAAAAGAGGCGCTTTCTGTATTTTTTCTTTATAAACTCAAATTTAAAAGAGTACCTTTTAGGTTCTGTGTGGTCTAGGTTTCTGTAATTAATTTTTGGTGGTTCCTGCTCATGTCAGTAATCATAAGAAAAACGAAAAATGCCTCTATAATAATCTATGCAAAAGTTATTGTATTCCAACTGATGAGTGGTGCTATACCTTTTTTTTATGTAATTTCCGCCTACCAAACTTTGAAAGTCTTCCACATCCAAATGCAGTGGTATAAATGACAAATTCCAGTGTTATTGGACAGAAAACCACTTGAACTTACAAAAGAAACTGCTGGAAGTAATAAATAATATTTGTTATGTTTTCTGTTTTATGATGAATAACTTCAACATTGGGCGCTTTTTTATTTTTTGTTCTAAAATGCTTTTTTTGAAAATGTGGATAATCCCGTAAGAGAATAAGACAACTCCAGACAGTTCTGCTTGAAACCAGCAGAGAGCAGCAAACACTAGGAAAAAGAATTTTGCCTCTACCATAGAGTATGCAAAGGTTATTGTAATTCAACTGAATATTGGGAAAATAACTTTTTAATTATTCATATCAAATATGACATATTTGCTTCTGCACAGTTCTTACATGATAAGAACACGAGTTTCCATTACTTTCTCATTTCTCCTTCCCATTTGTATCATAACATTACATCAAAGAAGTCAAAGTCAGCTTCTCCAAAACTTCCTCAGCTCCTAGAAAAAAAAGCTTATTTTGAGGCTGTCTTCTTTTTCTGCGCCATAAAAAACACAGTGATTCATTCGATAACTGTTTGATATGTGAATATAATTCAGTAAAGGAATGCTAGAATCGTACATGGACAGGCAAGAGCTTTTATTTGAGCTATGACTTGTACATGTGTGTCATAAATGAAGCATATAAAAATATGAAAATGACAGCTCGGATATCCAGTATTTTGTTGTGTAATTAAATGTTAATAACTTTTGTACAGTACAATAAAAACCTAAGTGATGCATATGTGCATAAAACAAAGCTTCTACGCTTTCAAACAGAACCACTTATAGGGGTCTTGCGCAACCACGGACCTTTAAAAATGAAAGGGAAGTTGATGACGTCACAGGACCCAGTACCGGGTCCGCAGAGTTTATTAACTGTCTCTTTTTCAATTCTGTCATGGTAGTCCCTTGTTGACATAAACAGGCTAGCGTACTGTTGCTATAACTCCACTCCTCTCCACCTTTCTACCATTTTATGTTGACCTAGTACAGTACTTTCTCATTCGTTTTGCCATTTTAAGAGCTGTGTATGGAAGATATTCTGTGTTCCTTTTGGTCAACATCACCCATGTGATGGAACCAGAGAGATGGAATGCTGCATTGCATACAGTTGGAGATGGTGTCACAAATCACGACTGAACCCAAATGCGAGTGAACAGGGAATTTATTGATTCACAAAAGCCTGAAGCAGTACAGGCAGAAATGGTTCGTAAACTGAATAGCTGTCTTCAGGTGGAAGAAAGGAAAGTCCGATAATGAAACAACTGAGCATCAGAGAGCGAACTCGGGACTCAATGGGAACAGCCTGACAAGACACATACACAGACATGAACAACAACGAACTGACAATAAGGAACAGGAGCGCCGGCTAGATATGAGCGTAGTAGTGCACAGCAGAGTGGTGCTACGCAACAAGGAATCACTGGTGACAACAATACCACGTGACCGCACAGCTGTAGAAGGTAAACACAGAACTGTCAGCCATGCATACCACACATGCACACAAACACACACAGAAAGATCACACAGACCTATAAACCGTGACAGATGGGGATTTCAACAGTGAAACGTCCCACTTCTGACCTCAGCATATTTCATATCATGTTATTGTGCTAATTGTGGCTAAAACAAAAACAACAGTGACGCGATGTTCTAGACCAGTGGTTCTCAACTGGTTTGGCCATGGGACCCACATTTTTACATGGTCATCAAGCCGCGACCCAAATTTTTAGGAACTATATTTAAATTTTAGGAATTATAATGAATTAATTTGTATTTATTTGTTAACACACACAAGTAGTGACTGATAAATCATAAGAAATTCACCAAGACTTACAAATAAACCATTTTTTATTGATTTCATGGGACAAAATGTATCAAATTATACAAATATTACAAAGTACAATTGAGCATTTAAAAAAAAAAGTCCGGTATACGCATTTCAAAATAAAAGTCCGGTATGAGCATTTCAAAATAAAAGTCCGGTATAAGCAAAATAAGTTAAAAATGAATGTTTTACACACACTCCGTGACCCACTAAAAATGTTGTATGAAGTGTCTCAAAAATGGCATTAGTTGCCATGCACTATGATACATTGTACAAGATGAAAGTATTGAATCTTGTATCCAGACATCGACTCTTGAACTAAATCAAATTGTGCCATAATCAGAAAAACACTTTTAATCTGAACAGGGTTTAAGATTCACCTTCAGAAGTATTAATTTGATGATGGCACACAGCGAAAATTCCAGTGTTAAAAATACAGTTTTATTTTTTTTTGTGGGTGTTATAAGAGCATATATTTACTGTAGGAGTTTTTTTTTTCAGTTAACCCAATATGTTAAACATTTAACCCAATATGTAGTGTATTTCCCACTAGTGATGGGAAGTCCAGTTTTTTTTCTCGGACAAACATTCAATCCAGGATCAATCCAGTATGTCTTGATGATATAATAAATGATAAGATATAATACATTATTTCTCATCAGAAGCAGTGTACTATATGCACTCACTAGCTTATATACACCTGCATAATCCTTTAAGATTTATTTGTTATTAAATAAAGTGAGTAATGCACAAATTTAATATATCAAAACTTTGAAGGGGGTAACACACTCCAGTTCGATGTAAGAATAAACTCTTACTGTGTTAAAATGAACTCTGGGAGTAATGTATTTCAGACTTTAGAAAGTGTTATTTGAACTCCAAAATGGAGTCATATGTACACCCAAGGAGTGTTAAGTTAAACTGAAATTGAGTTAAATTAGAACAGAACAGAAAATTAGTGTACATTTAACTCAATTTCAGTTCAACTTAACACTGGGGAAGTGTTAAGTTAATGCAATAAAGAAACAGAATTATGGATATAGTCATATACAATAGCCAACAGAAATCAATCTGATGAGATTTAGGTTGAGATTGTGATCATGGATGAAAGAATGAATTTAAGTTTATTTAGCATTGCTCTTTAAACAATCTAATTCACTTTTGTCACTCTAAATATCTGGAATGCTGAAAACAAAAATACTTATACATGTCACTTTTTCTGTCGAGTTAAACTGTGTGCAATGCAGCACTGTTTTATATGGTGGAAACCATCGTAAAAAGGGAAGGTAGGCTAGATCGATATTGTGAATATAATTTAGGGCATCCAAACAGCTGAACGCCTGTCTAATAAAACGCATGCAGGATCAGCATCTCTCCTACTTTCTGTCTTGAAAATGCCAATATTCATCTTTGTTTAACTGCTTTTCTTGTCCCAAAAATCTTCTCAGGTCATTCGAATTACCATAATGTTTGCTTTTCGGTAGGTTTTCTTTTTTTAACAGAACCTGCAGCAAACAATAATCAATGAAAGGCTTATAGCTACAGTGTCTGCATTTATTGTGTTTGTGTTTCCATTGATTTAACTGAAGAAAATACAACATCTGAGAGTAACCCGATATGTGACGACTTTAGCTCTTTTCACATGGGATAAGTATTACCTGATGACCTCTAGTCATTTGTAATAATTACAGAGGTTGTCTGTGAGCTCATTCCCATGTGAATTCCGCTAAATGACTGACCATTTTGTTGAACACCAAGGTCCTGTGATATTATTAGTCCTGTGTGAATTTTTGTGATTTGACCAATGTTTGGTGTGGTCATATAGAATACCGATTAGTTTTTTTTTGTGCACCTGATTTACCATCCTAGTTTACTGCTTCATGTTAAATGAAAAGAGTTAACAATATCATTTTCACTTAGTAAATTATAGTATATTCCACGCATAGTTGCTAAAACTATATATCATCCTGTAAACACTAGCTTTGAGTAAAATAACGTACAAAACTGTACATATTTATTTTGTTATTTTCATTTTTTTTCAAGCATTGGGGTATATACAGTACATATAGAGTATGTCCAGATATCATCGCCTTAGAATTATAAAGTTTGATCTGCATTCTATGTGAAGTTTATTTATAAACTAATTTCGAGAGGATCACGTGCTTATGATTCTACACAGCTGGTCATGCATTAGCCAATTCATGATTCACCAATCAGACGATTCCTAAGCCACTATAAATACTGTAAGTTCCATATCACAGCCATCTTCGTTTTGAAGAATCCCCCCTTCCACCCCTACTCCTCCTCCTTTCCTAGATAGGTGGCACGGCGGCCCTGTGGTTAGCACTGTTGCCTCACAGGAAGAACGTCACTGGTTCTAGTCCTTACTAAGCCAGCCAATGTTTTTGTGCGGAGTTTGCACGTTCTCCTCATGCTCACGTGGGTTTCCCCCGGGTCCGCCGGTTTCCTCCCACTGTCCAAAAACATGCAACTTAAGTTAATTGACTAATCCAAATCAGCACCATAGACGTGCTCCTAGTAAGTTGTTATCTCTTAATCTGTTCATTTTCTACTACAGCAAAGGAGTTTCAAGGTCTACCTGAGCTCAAACTCCCCTCTTGCTCTGCAACAAAAGAGAACCCTGGGCTCGAGGATCTTATGAGATCTTATGTATATAATTATGATCTAATGTATACAACCATAATACACAAAGTCTGTACATGAAATATACAAAAACACATTCACAGTATGATCACAAATGTAATAATGTTATAACAATGTAATCAAAATGTTATAACAATATAATTGAAATGTTATTACATTGTTATAGCAATGTTTTACCAACATAATTACAATGTTATAACAATCCAATTACAACGTCGCAACAAAAGTTTGTAGATACAAATGTACTGCATATAATTACATATAAATACAAAAAATTCTGTACATGAAATATACAAAGAAACATTTACATTTATAAAAATTATCTTGGATGTAACTACAATGTAACTGCAATTCAATGACATAGTAAATACAATGTAATTACAACAGTAATTACATCCAAGATAGAAGTTTGTAAGTACATGTGTGATGTGCATACAGTATTTACTGTATTTATACAACTATAAATAAACAAATACTGTAGAATAGATATACAAATAATCATTTACATTTATAAATATATGTCATTACAATGTAACGACATATGTAACTACAATGTAACGACACAGTAATTGGACACATGTACAAACATGATTATAAATCAAGATTAAAGTTTGTAACTATAAATACAAACTATAAATACAAACTACATAAAATATACAAACGCTTTAGAATCTTGGATGTAATTACAATGTAATCACAATGTATATACAATGTAACAACTTAGTACTTACATTCAAGACAAAAAGTTTGTAATTACATATTACATGTGTACAGTGTATATGCATATAACTATAATACACAAATACGGTACATGAAACATACAAAAACACAATCGCAATGCGATCATAGATGTAATTGCAATGTCATAATAATGTAATTACAATGTTATTACATACCAATTATAATGTAATACAGAGTAAATATATCCAAAATAAACGTTTGTTAATATTCTATACGAAATAATGTATCTTTATTTATATTATCTTGGATGTAACATACAATATATTTACAATGCAATGTAATATATTTACAATGTAATTACAATGCAAAAACACAGTGATTGCACACACATACAAACATGTTTATAAATCAAATTAAAGTAAATACAATACTATGATTTGTGCTCTCCAGAAATATTTACAGTGATACGTTATCACAATGAGCCTGTGCTGAAAATTGTATATATGTGTTGTATATATGTGAAAAATCCAAATTTGTTATATTCAATTATTCATTCATTCATTCATTAATTTTGTTTATGGTTTAGTCCCTTTATCAATCTTGGGTCGCCACAGTGGAATGAACCGCCAACTTATTCAGCATATGTTTTTACGCAGCGGATGCCCTTCCAGCTGCAACCTAAAATATGTTATATTATTGTAGTGATATTTTTTTTTATATATGTATTTTGCATATACAGTAATATCATATACCAGATGAGCAATTAAAAAATACTGACACTTAAGAATATATAAGGTTTTGTGGTCCAGGGTTAAGGTTTTGTTATGTATCATCTACAATAATTAACCCTAATCAGCAAGAATGTAACTGAAATAGCACAGATGATTTATTTTTATTAAACTGAATTCTATTTTTGGGGGCATAATGATGGCGCAGTGGGTAGCACAATCGCCTTACAGCAAGAAGCTCACTGGTTCGAGCCTCGGTGCCATGTCAGTTGGCATTTCTATGTGAAGTTTGCATGTTCTCCGGTTTCCCCCAACAAGTCCAAAGACATGCGGTATAGGTGAATTGGGTAAGCTAAATTATCCATAGTGTATGAGTGTGTATGGATGTTTCCCAGTGATGTTTTTTTCTGCAAAAAAAAAAATATGCTAGATAAGTCGTCGGTTCGTTCCACTGTGGCGACCCCAGATTAATAAAGTGACTAAGCCGAAAAGACAATAAATAAATGCTATTTTTCTATTAAATAAAACTGGTTCCTGATTCCCAGCTCTACTAAACAAGCAGATTTGTATTGAGATACCTTCAAAGTGAATTTCCCTAGATGAGAGCAATAGAGAAACTATTTACCCAAACTGTTGTTTTTCACTCCCTCGATAGCTCCTCTTTCCTCCGACTGTCAAATTTGACAAATTTGATTGGTCTAACCTTTAAAGAGTGATTTAAAATCAGACAAGAGCTTTCCAGCGCTCGCCGCTGACAGATCTTGAGGACCATTGCAATTTGTTTGATAATCTTGTCTTCCTCGTTCTTTCCTCCCTCGAATCTCATCTGTTTGTGCCCTATTACTCACCTTCATTTGGTATTCAACGCTCTTCCCCTTTTCCCTTAATGCATCCCCTTCTCTCTGTCCCTCGTTTTCATATTACCATCTCTCTAGTCATGTTTTATCCCTTTATTCCTGGCTCTCTTCCCCCTCTCTTTCTCTCTCCGTAATAACAGGCCTATGGTAAATGCTGCTCCCTCATGCCCTCCCTTGCTCTCTCCCTCTCCCACCAGCCAAATTACCAGTTGGTTACTATAGAGACGTGTTTATAAATGCGCTTTCCTCTTTTTATGATTCCCAATCTCCCCTTTTTCTCTCTCCACCTCCCCTTCTGCTTTCCTCTGCCAGCGTTTCCTGCCCTACAAGGCGCTTATTCTTTTCCCCCTTTTTCCTTCACATTCTCTTTCTGCCTTCAATTTCTGGCTCGTATTATCCTCTTTTCTCCATCTCCATACTATTCCGGGTTCATTTTATCATTATTCGGACCGTGTTTTTCACGAGTTGTCATCATCACTCGATTCTCCCCCATAGTTCCCTGCGAGAGCGATCGGCTTCGGTGACACATTTTGATTTGTTGTGCAGCTCTCTCACTCTTTCACTGCGGAGAAGCCCTCGATCCCTCCTCAATTAAACAGCTGCGTCAAATGACTAATAATCCGAGATGTTTACCACCAGCCTGTATTTCTGTGTTGATGGGGTCTCTTGAATAAAAAAAAAAAAGAAAAGACTGTACGTTTGCTCAAGATGTCAGAGGGAGATTACAAATTGAACTGTATATCACTTATCATATTAGGCTGAGGAGACCTTTTCACTAATCAAGTTAGGAAGGAGGAAATAAAAATGACGAATATAAAAACGCCGCATCCATCAGTCAAAGCGATTTGATCTTGAATGCGCATTTCAAATGCAGCGTAATGTGTTCAGAGCAAAAGGGCAAAACCATTTAAAACAGCAAAACACATAAATGTCATGGGAATGCAACGAGCTGCATACAGTCTGCGGCTACGGTTCTGTCATCATTTCCTTTTTAATTCAAAGATATCACTGACATTACAAGCCATAAGTAAGCAGACGAAGGCCCAAGAGATAACCCTTTCACCCACAGCAAGTTTTATTTTGTATTGTGGTTTATGTCGCATCTTTAGAGCCCATTCACATATGACGTCTTTTGCAAGCTCAAGTTCATTATTTCAAGAGTTCACACTTAGACATTGCTTGATAAAATTGGCAGGTTTGGCATGCTGTCCTGGTAGAGAACCCTGAGCTCGGAGATAATTGAGCCCAGGGCTCCCGCCTGGTCAATGAACATGTAAGAGAGTATGAGATCAGGTATTTCTTGAGATCTCCCCCTGGTAAAGAAGGAAAAGGGGGAGGATGAAGGAATAATGTTAGTCGGGCTATTCATAGTGAGTTTGGAATGATCTGATTGGCTAACTAATGATTACAGATGAGAGACCAGCAGCGATCAATCACATCACATGCTCCTCTCGAAATTAGTTTGTGAAACTTCACTTCAAGGGACATTACATGGTTTGCTTGCACAAATAAGGAGCGAGTTGAAGACATTTCAACTTTTCACACACACACACACACACACACACACATATATATATATATATATATATATATATATATATATAAAGCAGATATATAGTATCTGCAAGTCATGTGACAAGAACCAACCAATCAGGTTTATATTTAGTTTGGATTACACACTTTTCAGTATTATGGTACACTAATTACCACAGACAAATGCAGAGCATCCAAACACTCATTTTCCTCATAAATAAAACTTGTATCAGAGCTACAGCAAGGGTTTGTCACTGGTGGTTCCTCAGAGAGTGCGACTGATGCCACATTAGCTTGAGCTCAGATGCACATTAAAATTAAAGTGGCATAAAGTGGCATATGTTAATGGCTCCTTACAGTGTGAAAAGTTGTAGTCATGTTTGCAAATTACAAAGAAATAAACCATAAAAATACATATTTTATTATTAATTATTCATTCTTTTTTTCAGCTTAGTCCCTTATTTCATCAGGGGGTCATCACAGCGGAATGAACCGCTAACTTATCCAGCATATGTTTTATGCAGCCAATGCCCTTCCTGCTGCAACCCATCACTGAGAAACACCCATACACTCTCATTCACACATACACTACCAACAATTTAGCTTACCCAATTCACCAATAGCACATGACTTTGGGCTTGTGGGGGAAACCGGAGCAATCGAAGGACACCCACGCAAACATGGGAAGAACATGCAGAGTCCACATAGAAATGCCAACTGACCCAGCTGAGGCTCGAACCAGCGACCTTCTTGATGTGAGGCGACCCACTGCGCCACCGTGCCACCCATTATTAATTATATATATATATATATATATATTACTCATGTTTCCATCAAGTTGTTAGAGTGGCCAACTGTAGTACTGATATCCCAGAAACATACAGTAAACAAGGCAAGCATAGTGGAGGAAACTGATAGCAGTAGTTTATTTAGGCATGGGCAATATAGGCATTGCCAATCTTACATATGTTGGCACAGGGAGTTGGTGGGGCGACAAACAATAATAACAAGTAATATTAATAATAAAAACTATCCCCCACACAATAAATATGTTATATAGTGCATATATTTTTCAAAATACATAGAGACATCCATGTAGTAAACCTGTAAATGCTGCTAGGTGTAATCAGAAGCTACTGTATGTTTACTCAAGCATCCTCACTACTTAACAAATCCTCAAATAGATTCTCTGTCTTTTTGCTAATTGCAGTTAACTACCTAAGAACTAAGTGTATTAGTCTTTGATTCATAGAAAAGAAGAAGTTAGCCAGTAAGGTTATTAGTTCAAGTGCTGTTAGAAAAGTCATATCTTAGCAACAGTCTGTAGCACCGGAGCTGATGAACTAGATTTGTCCCATTACACAAGGACATTTAATTTGTGCTAATGGCAGGGTAATTTAGTGCCTAGGCACTTTTTAAAAGTGCATTACTATTAGGTCTTATGACTCAAGCAAAGAAAGTCGATGATGAATTCGTACAAATCAGACCTGTAATATTCAAGGACAAAATAGGGAACAGGTTAATGGCCGCACCAGACTTAACACCCTTGAACATTATTATTTTGTTTTAACATGGAAAAATCAATTCAGCCAAGCTCATGCACACTGAGCATGAAGCATTCAGAGCAGCAAGGGTTGCATTGCACAAATGACTTGTCATTAAAGGCCATTCAGGCTAAAAGACAGATTGATTTAAGCTCCATGACGCACTCTATTGCTGAAATGTGTTCTGGCGGTTGTAATTGCTGTTATTTACTTTGTGCAGCAAGGCACCTACAATTCAAGTTAAATTGTTTTTCGGACGTTATGCAATCAGCTAACTTTTTAAAGTCACACACCTGATTCCTAAACCGAATAGCCTTTTTAAAAAGTAGAAATGGACATTTTATTTATGTTTATGTATAATAATCAAAGCTTGCTGAAAAAAAAAAGATAAAATATATATGATAAAGTATATGACGCAGTGGCATAGTGGGCAGTGTTGTTGCCTCACAGCAAGAAGGTTGCTAGTTTGAGCCTCGACTGGTTCAGTTGGCATTTCTGTGCAGAGTTTATATGTTCTCCCTGTGATCGCGTAGGTTTCCTCCGGGTGCTCCGGTTTCCCCCACAAGTACAAAGACTTAAGGGTAAGCTAAAATTGTCCACAGTGTATGTGTGTAAATGATAATGTGTGGGTGTTTCCCAGTGATGGCTTGCGGCTGGAAGGGTTACCGCTGTGTAAAACATGTGCTGGATAAGTTGGCGGTTCATTCCGCTGTGGCGACCCCTGATTAATAAAGGGACTAAGCCGAAAAGAAAATGAATGAATGAATATTTATATAGCTATAGCACATGTTGGACTTGTGGGGTAAACCAGAGCACCCAATGGATTCAAAGCAATGACCTTCTTGCTGTGAGTCAACAATGCTAACCATTGAGCCACCATGTCGCCCATAATGTTTGTTTAACATGATTTAATATAAAATTTCCAAACGTCTCAGCCAATATAGCCTATTAGCTGATTTCACTAATGATTGAACATTCCCAGGGCTGGCGCTTCTATATAGTCAGGGCGGTGTCTGCAGCGCGTCCTCCACCCCCACACACCACACCACCATTCCCCCTCACTCCCCTCTTCAATTTCATCTGCGGCAAACCCTGCATCATCTCAAAAGCCAGCTCCGGATTGAAGGCGGCATACCTTTCGGTTTGATGACGGTATTCTCGTTGTTTGCCTAGAGCACCAGTTGAGCTTGCTCCAGCCCTGAACATGCCTGAAAGTGACTTTTGATAACTTTGTCTCAATATGTAAATCGGCATACTCAGTTTTCTTAAAAGAACAGATTCAAATGAATGATTCATACACGGCGCCACAGTGGCGTAGTGAGTAGCACGTTCACCTCACAGCAAGAAGGTCGCTGGTTCGAGCCTCGGCTGGGTCAGTTGGCATTTCTGTGTGGAGTTTGCATGTTCTCCCCATGCTCGTGTGGGTTTCCTCCGGGTGCTCCGGTTTCCCCCACAAGTCCAAAAACATGTGGTATAGACGAATTGGGTAAGGCTTAATTGTCCATAGTGTATGAGAGTGAATGAGTGTGTATGGATGTTTCCCAGAGATGGGTTGCAGCTGGAAGGGCTTCCGCTGTGTAAAACAAATGCTGGATAAGTTGGCGGTTCATTCCGTTGTGGCGACCCCAGATTAATAAAGGGACTAAGCCGAAAAGAAAATGAATGAATGATGAATGAATGATTCATACACAAACTGGACATAATTCCAGACATGTTTTCTGAGGCTGTTAAAAGAAACATTGCTGTAAATAATGGTTAATTGTTTTGCTTCCCAAGATGTGTTAAAGCAATAGTTGGTGACATTTTACTCATTCTCATGTGAAGCCTGGTTTATACTCGACGCGTCCGCTAGTTCGCTTGAGTGCGCGCGGCAAATATGACTTCATAGCGGAGTTTCTGGATGTTCGCTTTGGGTGCGCGCGACATGGTTTCGGCTGGCGGAGCGCACGGAATTTTATGAGACTCGCGCGAACAGCGCGCGCGGTGCCGCGTCTGATTTGAGTTGAATATGAAACACTTTGAAGAGATTTTGTCTGAAACAGGTACGAATGTACAGACATCTTCATGGTCAGTGATCATAGAGATAACCAGGTGATCAATAATTCTTGGCTAGAAATTAAAACAGCAAGGAGGACAGTTTTTGTTAAAAGGTTTGGAAAAACCTGAGGGATGAGTTTATTAAAGCCAAAAGAGGCCAATGGAGACCCATGTACTACACAATTACAGAATATGCTTTTCCACCAGTCATAGGTTTAACACTGATGGATATATTACAACTGAATTTAAAACAATTTAATAGTTACAAAACTATAATGAAGTAACGAATTATTTCTTTGATAACTGGACAGGAATATTTGAACCAATCGGTTTACAAACATGATGCCGTTTTTCTAGGCTTTTATGGTGATAATGGTCAGGAATGTTGAATTATTATTGCTTTTTTAGAGGACAGAAACAAAACAGACAGTACTGTGTGAATTGTGGAGTGGCTAAATAAATAAAAAAAACATCTGTATTATTTATTAAGTGTACTTTTTGCTTTTATTGTGTACTATTTTAGTGTACTATGGATGTCAATGGATAACAGTTTATAAAAATATCTAGTAACACTTTATTTCGATGGTCCATTTGAGTATTAGTAGACTGTCTACTTAATATCTGTTGATACTGACATTTAACAGACATTTAACTGACTATAAGAAACTTTGCAAGTACATGTCAACTTACACTAACCCTAACCCCAACCTAACAGTCTACTTATGATCTACTGAGAATTAGTTGCAATGTAACTTAAATACAACAAACGGACCATTAAAATAAAGTGTGACTAAATATCTTCTTTCTTCCTCAAAAGCATCTTTTATTGAACTATTATCTAACCAAAAAATTGTTCAATTAATCATCAAACGTCTTATCATTCCCACACCAAGTAACAACCCATGTGTCTTTCCCTCGAAACCTGTTTGACGGCCTTGTTGTCCTCTTCAGTCACAGCCTGTCTTGCATCAATTTCGCAGCCCACTTTTCATTGTCCCAATCTGCATGCAGCAGAGGGAGGAAAAACGATTTGGACGCCGAGCTAAACACATTCACACACCTTCTGTCATCCTTCTGTTCCTCTCGTGGGGTGTCGTTCTCCATGTCTTGTTACCCGGGTGTGCAGAGCCAGAGACGCCAGCACTCATGTGTGATGTCATCGACACGGGGGAAAGAGATGATGGGACACAGATGCGTGACATTGAAGACGTAAAGCTAGTTACCGCCTGCTGTGTTCCTCAGCCAGTTAACAGTCAAGAGCGTCACGTAGGGCCAAAGATTTCTGTTAAAGCTTTACCTGAGATCAGAATTCATGCAAGCACTTCTCGGATAAGCGGTGGAAGGTGGAAAACGGCAAATGGGAAAATTCAATTCTCTACCACAAACTGTTCTTTTGGACAGCTTGGTACTGGTTCAAATGACTGATGCATTAGTTAGTGGCAGTCAATGGCGGATTTAGGCATGGGCAACATGGGCAATCGCCCAGGGTGGCATTTTGAGGGGGGCGGCACGGGAAGATGGTGCAAAACAAAAACAAAAACGTAAGCTTGTAAAAATCCTATGTGGCCCAGTAAGCTTTCAGATATGTTTTACTTTATGCAAGTGTATTAATCCCAAGAGAGCCAGAATAAAGACGTTAGTGGTCGTTTACATTTGCCGTCTTTTGCACGCACAAGTTTGTTATTCTTTATGTGTAAATGAAACATCGCTGGTGAAAGCGAACTGACGCATGCGCACAGAGAACCATTCCCGCGCGCCTCCTGGTATGAATCCCGGTTGTTTACATGCATGCCGATAAAGTACGCGCTGCTCATACGCTGTGAAACCAGAGCAACTCTGATCGCAGCGAGCTGTCATAATGTGATGATGATCTTATTTTAACAAAGTCGCTCATACTATTTTTATTATCATTATTATTATTATTATTATTATTATTATTATTATCATTATATCTATAAATATTTTTAAGAATTCCAACTCTGGTTTTGTCCATATTTTACCCAAAGTTAGAGTTAAAAAACAAAGATTTTTTATAATATACATGTTTAATGGTCCTTTACTATATTAGATGTAACCTTCAATAACCATACTAGAACTACACTTCTATAAACCAACTATAGAAGGTGGTGGTGGTGGGGGGGATATTAATAATTATATGATGCGTTCGTTAATGTCTACGATTAATAAACTAAAGAACCCAAAATATAGTTACTCCTTTCAAGTCCTAATAAGTCCTTCCAAACCCCTAAGACCCTAAGATCTTTACCAATGGTCCTGAGGCATTCAACTGTAATCATACAAAGCTCCTAGAACACGTTTGTGCACCAAAGAAAGCTGTAAACATGACTCTGTTCACCAATATATTCATCCCCAGGTCATAAGGGTGCACCTTTACTTCAGGCAGTAGGACACAGTTGAACCACTCAGAGCTGAACCATTGAAGTAACATCCCTAGTAGCAAAGATTTATTTATCCGACATTCATAAAGCAGACATTCATTTGGCACTGGCATACAGTGTGTTGGCCAAACATGGCCCAGGTTTGGCAGAGGTGGCACCGTCTTTAAGGCGGCACACAAGATTTGGGCCAGATGTAAAATATAGTAATTGGCTCAGATGTTAAAAATTATGTGGGCCACGCAAGTTTGGCCTGTTTTGACCCAGTTTTAAAATACATTAAAGTAATTTTTGAGTAAAGAAAAAAATTCTACCAATCAGGTCGCTTTGAGACAAAGCAAGCCCATAGTGTGGCTAAAGCACAATGGTTCATGGGTTTATCAATTTCATTGCAATTGTGAGACACCAACCTATCTGGTCCAGTGCAGGCCCAGTTATGAGTTATTAGCTTGGTTGAGACTTGATCCAGATATGGTCCATGTTTGGCCCTTGTCTGGAAGCCAGATTTGGTCCAGTCATGTACCCTAATTCACTGTGGCATCTGGGCCAAGCACAACCTGATTATGTGGGCCAGAGCTGGGCCAGAGAAATTTTGCTATGTGGGATGGAATGTGTTGACATTGTTTTTGGTTCCTTTTTGCATTCAAGGAACTGTTGCTTTCTATAGAAGTCTCGGATTTCATTTAAAATACCTTAGTTTGTGTTCTGAAGATAAATGAAGGTCTCAAGAGGATTGGAATTACATTGGGTTAAATAACTACAAACAGATTTTTCATTCTAATCATTTAATTGACCTGTAAATTATACAACTTAAAAGGGGAAATATGCTAATTTTACAATTAAACAATTGAGTTTTATCATTTTTGAATCCATTCAGTGTATGGCAGGAGCACTTTTAGCTTAGCTTAGCATAAATCATTGAATCGAACGAGACTGTTTGCATATACCTCATTATATTTAGCATAGTAGTTAGCATTAGTTTATATAATTAGCATAGTAGTTAG
>CAIGQQ010006515.1:215247-265890 GCA_903798035.1 Danio albolineatus | reverse complement strand
ACACACACACACACACACACACACACACACACACACACACACACACAAAAACACACAAAAACACTTGCATTTGCCAGTATCTGACTGTATTGTGGTTGTTTTTTGTCTGTTTTTAATTTTTTTTATTTTTTCCTTTTATGATTTTGTTTTTGTTTTGTTTGTATGTATTCACATTTAGTGTATTTTTGCATACTCTAATAAATTTAAAAAAAGAAAAAAAAAGAAAAAAAAAGTATTTTAGAGCAGTAAACATGTCAGGCTAAATAATTCAAATGAATTGTCGCCTTCTGCTGTCTTCTTTAGTTTCACTAACACAGATTTATTTACAATTTAAATGGCTACTTTGGATATCTTTGGAAATACTGTTGTCCTAAAAACAAACAAACAAAAAAAGCATAACTAAAATCATCTTACACAAACCTTAGGAATGGTATAGCAGAAAATTTTGGCGGTATGAAAACCCTGACTTTTCCAAATCGCGGTATACCTTGAAAACGGTTATCGTCCCATGCCTAGTTCTTACTGTATGATTATACAGAAACTATACAGACTGTAAGTCCATGTTCCCACTATTGGGAAATCAGTTGTCGTTAAACGGACAGTTCACCCAAAAATGAAAAATCTGCCATCATTTACTCATCCTCCACTTGTTCCCAACCAGTCTGAGACTACATTTATTGTACACTATAATGACGTAGCCAAATTTGAGAAGTTTTTCCTTTGCTATTTAAAAAAAAAAAAGGTTAATGTTTACATTAAGTAGGACTAATCTAGGAATAAATTATTCAATTTCATAATTAATTATTGAAGTATAGCATTAATTAAAACAAGGATATACATTATTAAGACATGGTTGTGGAAGCAAATTCATTCATTCATTCATTCATTCATTTTCTTTTCGGCTTAGTTCCTTTATTAATCTGGGGTCGCCACAGCGGAATGAACTGCCAACTTATCCAGCATATGTTTTACGCAGCAGATGCCCTTCCAGCTGCAACCCATCTCTGGTAAACATTCATACACACTCATTTACACACATACACTAGAGCCAATTTAGCCTACCATATTCACCTACCACATGTCTTTGGACTTGTGGGGGAAACCAGAGCACCCGGAAGAAACCCACGCAACCACTGGGAGAACATGCAAACTCCGCACAGAAATGCCAACTGACCCATACCATGTTTTATTTCCTTATTTCAAATATTCTATTAACTTCTATTGAAAATGAAGGTCTATGTAATGAGGAATAACTCATCATCCTTGCAGAATAACCCCAAAATGTGTTTAAAATGACCCAGGGTTAAATAGTTCCAGGTTGAAAAGCCCTACTCTGTGCCGATCAGTGTTTCTATGTGAACAAATGCTGCCATTAAATACGTTCATCTCATAAAGCAATTGAGTCTCTTTAGAACACTTGGATAAACATCTCATTCATGTGGATTTATTTGTTGATCTCTTTATCTCTTTAATTAAGACGTCGGAATTTTGGGAATAGACTTTTAAAGGAGACTTGATTAAAAAAATATTTCAATTTGTGTTCCAAAGGTAAACAAAAGCCCTGCGAGTGCGCAATGATGACACGTTTGGTGACAATGAGCTACATTCATATGCAGGAGATGGAAAAGAAACTAGAATAAATTATAGGCTTGATTTTGATCATGGCTTGTCTTAAAGAGCCCATATTATGGATTTTTGAAAATGACCTTCCATGCAGTGTGTAACAAAACTCTAAGGGAAGTGAAACGTCCAGCTAAGGCTTAAATCTGAAAGTGCACAGTGTTTAAAACTATTGATTCATCTATAAAAGAGTTGACTCATCGTTGTTTAAATGAATCGTTATTATAACGTGTCTTTAGCCGCTTCGGCTTGACATCAACGCAAAACATAAACCCCGCCCACTAGTTGCACGCGCAGACCCCGGGAAAATTGAACTCTCCGGCCCCGCCCACAGACAGGAAGGAAAAAGTGGAAGATGACAAGCACTGTATCGCATTCCGGTTAAATCATGTCCCGTAGACGCTGTGCTCTGAAGTGCGAGGGAAAAGCTGAGTTCTTTTTCCTACCTAAAGCTGAAGCTGTGAAGCGTTTAGGTTTATTTTTGGTAAAATATCTGAGAATTATAGCCCCAACATGGTGCTGTGTTCGCGTCATTTCTCTGAAAAGAGCTACACCAATCTACACGCTTACAACGCGGGATTTGTTGCACGGTTGTTGTTAAAGGATGGATCAATACCCAGTTTATTTGGACCAGCCTGTTCTTCCACCGAATCACAACCTGTAAGTATTATTAAAATAACTATCATCTTGTTCACTGTAACAAGGTAAATATGGATGCAGTTGTCTGTATTGTGTTTGCTCCGTGCAGCATGTAGCGGTAGCCGTTTAGCTTACTGCCGAATGTAACTATTTGTTGGCTTACAATAGTATAGTGTTAATTATTACTGAATGTTTGTTGTTATGATGAAGAATATAGCAATACGCTGTTGTACAACTGCAGTGATGTTTTTCAATATCTTCTGGCATTGGGCTGCTGACACGTAAAGGACGTGACGTGGTGACGTGACGTGGTAGCGTCACGTAAAGGAGGTGCTTGGGAAAAAGACTCGCTCAGACGATTCATATGGGAGTTGGTGGGAAAATGAGGTAAAAATAAATAGATATTATAAGACACTGAAAGTGTTTTTTAACCTTGCATACATATCATCCTGTTGTTTGGGACTTCAAAAAGTGAAATTTAACCATTCTCAACCCAACATATGGGCTCTTTAAGAAGAGAATTGTAATGAATGAAGATGATGAGTATGAAGTCGAGGTTTTTCTTTTTGTTGCTTCATTAGCTACTGTGTTTCTAATGGTTTGTAGGTGAAACTTCAGGACTCAAAACTTCTGACACTAGCAGAATTCATTGGAATAATTAAGAAAAAAAGATTGCACTAGTTATTGTCGATGAACATGTCAAACTAGTGATTAAAGCTCACAAACTTTGGCCTTGGATTACAGGAATCTTTTAGGATTTAAATGTACCTTGACCAAAATTGAAGAGCGTGCACTCGGCTTTACTAAAAGATACAAGATTACTGCACTCATGCTTATCTGTAATGGATGGATATAATGAAATTAGATAATTGGTTCATTTGCTGACGATAATAGCAGGTAGACGAAGAGAAACAGATCCATTTGGCTAGCCTGAGATAAAAGCACTTAATTCTTAAAATAACGGCTTGCGGACCTTTCTTCTCAGCCAAATGGATTTTTCTTTACCATACACGAACTGTAATTTGTCATAGAAGACGCTATGAAAGAGGTTTCGGAATTATGGGTATTAAGAACCTTACCCCAGCAAAACGCCCATTACCATTAGCCGCAGAATGTGTCCTTTGGTGCCTTCCATAATGAGCCTTTTCAATGTCCACTGATCCTGCACTATAAAGATAATCATTAGAATAATTCAATTAGAATTTCTATGACACTTGCGATAATTACAGTACATTCTTTTTTTAATGTGGGGTGAAATCGTCCTGTATGGAAACCAGACATTTGTAATTATTTTCCAAAGTCCAAAAGTCTAATAACATTTATTCTTAAATCCATATAGAATAATTGTCATTTAAACTTTTTCTCAGAAAATGACAATTGGTCAGAATACCAAATGTTTTCAATTATTGTTATTATTGAAAGTCAGGGTTATTCCACCAAATGTATTAGTTTAGTTAAAATAAATTCTCCATAGTTGCATTTACTGACCACATAACCAGTGATAAGTATACAATTTATTGGAAATTTAGATTTCCGCGTTATATAAAAGTTGAATGAATAATGGGTCCGTGTATCATCCGTTCATTTGATTATTCCTTTTATTCTGGAAAACGAAACATCAGAAAAACAGTCAATATTTCGTTTTTCTGTTTATTCTGTAGGCACAAAAAAAATGAAAGTTCATCTGTTATTCTGCTTATTAACTTAAAACGGAAAACTAAAACAAACACAAAACAAAAACGAAATAATGAGACAAAAAACGCTCCGTGTAAGTTTTGTTCATTTGTTTTCCGGTTGTAAACGGAATAAAGGAAATGAAGAAAACGGCCGTTTTCCCGTTTTTCTTTTGCTGACAAAAAACGAAAAAACGAGATTTTGGCTGGATTTTCGTTTTTTTAATCAAGGGTTGGAAAACAAATAAACGACTTCAAAATTCATTATAGACAAGTAGACGTGCTGAAACGGCCATTTTCGCCCATTAAAAAAAATGAAAATCCAGCCAAAATCTTGTTTTTTTGTCAGCAAAAGAAAAACGGGAAAACGGCCATTTTCTTCATTTCCATCAAAACTTACACGGACCGTTTTTTGACTCATTAATTTCGTTTTTGTTTTGTGTTTGTTTTATTTTTGCATTTTTAATAAGCAAAATAACAGATGAGCTTTCGTAAACAGAAAAACGAAATATTGGCTGTTTTTCTGATGTTCCGTTTTCCAGAATAAAAGGAATAATCAAATGAACGGATGATACACTGACCATAATGCTTTCCATTAATCTGTACATTGTTAGGATTAGGATAGTATTTGGCTAAGAATTTTTTTTTGAAAATGTGGAATCTGAGGGTTCATAAAAATGCATAAATACTAGGAAAATTACATTAAAAATTGTCCAAATTAAGCTCTCAGCAATGCACATTACTAATCAAAAGTTGAGTTTTTATATATTTACCATAGGAAATTTACAACATCTTTTCATGGAACATGATTTTTACTGACATGGTGCAATTTTGGGCTATTCCCACAAAATATACCCCTGCAACACATTGGTTTTGTGGTCGAGGGCCACATATGTGAATTTATGTGTATGAAATTTAACTTTATTTCATCTTAAAACAATTTATAATTCCAGACCTTTGGACCAAGGTTAACATATGTTTAAAATGGTATGTATGTTTTATTGCAATGTTAATATAAAAACTTATGCATTCTAACAAAATTAAAACAATGTTTATATTCAAAAATATTATTATTATTATTATTATTGTTGTTGTTGTTGTTGTTGTTGTTGTTGTTTTGTTTGTTCAAACTACTTATTTAAAATGAGCTGAAACAACACAATTATTGAGATTTTGTTGGGGAAACTTAATTATTTTATTTTCAATCAACTTAAATTTGTAAAAAAATTTAAATAAATAATAATAATAATAACTTAATTTGATTATGTTGCCCCAATACAAAATGATGTGTATACAATGTAAAAAATTCTGAGTTTCTCATAATTCCTTCATGTTGTCCCAACTCAAATCAATTAAGTTGACTTAATAGTTTTTACAAATTTAAGTACACTAAACAATTAAGTTGTCAACAAAAACCCTCAAGAATTGTGTTGATTCAGTTCATTTTAAATAAGTAGTTTAAACAAGCAGTAAAAAATACATTTTTGAGTGTATGCAAATGCATCTTAACCATAGCCAGAGGAGTGATCTCTTACCGTGTTGGTTGAGTTTGACAGCAAAGACGTTTGTGATGCCGCAACACTAAGAACCAACTAGGCAGTATCAGGTTAGTTGTGAAGCCTGCTGTTGTTTTGTACCCTTTTTCCCCCCACAGTGAGTACATAGTTCTGGCTTGAACTTGTTGGAGGCACCAATACAAACTGACCCTTTTGTTTGAGAGGTCATTGTGCCTATTAATAGTGTACAGTAAAAAGCTGACTCATTGAGAGTGAAATAACAGACAAAATATTCCAAACTGAACTCAGTGGTGCTAATACTGTCAAGCTGTGTTGATTATACTGTTAAATACAAAGGATAAAAGTGACTTTTAGTAGTTTAAAAAATATATACTAAAGCTGGGTAAATTCTAAAGCTTTTTTAAATCTGGATTCATTTATTAAATTGTACATTACTTTAGGATTTTCCTTCAGGATTTTCACTATACGCAGGAATTCCACACTCAACCAATATTTTGCTGCATGTTCAAACTACTAACTTAAAATGCGTTGAATCAACACAATTCTTGAGATTTTTGGGGGGACAACTTGAGTGTTTTATGTTCAGTCCACTTGAATTTGATAAGTTAACTTAACCTATTTGTGTTGGGACAACATGAATGTTTTGTGTGGGATCCCTACATTTTTTACAGTGCATATGTTTAGTAATGAGGGAAACAAAAACTGCAGAAATAGAAAAAAGTTTTATATGGAATGAAACGGCTAAAAGTAAAGCACCTGATCCTGTATATATAAATATGTATTGAAGATATATTATCTCCCAGAGTAAACATCTATAGCTTTTGAGTGAATAAACATGAGGCTGAACTTGTGATAAACATGGTCAAAGCTGTTTTTATCCAGGGTTTATGGGAAAATATATGTTTACATTTTCTGTGAGCTGTCTACAGTTCTTTTTTCCCCTGGGATGAAGAAAAAAGTTATCTACAGAGCAAACAGAGTTTGTTGTTGACTGTAAAGCACTCAGTGTCAAACCTTAAGGTGGGTTTAATTTTCTGAAAAACAAAAGGCCATATATGTTTTGTTCCCTACAGATTTGGGGGGAAAGAGAAGAATTGGTTTGACAAACAACCTTATTATGTGTACCAAGACCTTGCTGGACTCATTCACTTGCAAAATTTTTAAAGATTTTATTCCAAAATGAAAATTCACTTATGATTTGTTCACCCTCATTTCTTCAAGTTTTTTATTGTTAAATCAAATCATTGAAGCTTCAAAATGTTCATAAACGTCGATCAACGTTTATATGTGAAAGAAAAAAGCGAAATTAAATTAAATTAAATTCAATTCACCTTTATTTGTATAGCGCTTTTACAATGTAGATTGTGCCAAAGCAGCTTCACATAGAAGGTTATAGTAAATTGAAACAGTGTCAGTCCAGTTTTTAGTGTTGGAGTTCAGTTCAGTTCAGATCAGTGTTGTTTAATATTCACAGCTTAGAGTCCAAACACTAAAGAGTAATCCATCGGTGCGCAGCTCTACAAGTCCCGGACCATGCGAGCCAGTGGCAACATCAGCGAGGGAAAGGAAAAAAAAAAAAAAAAAAAAAAACTTTACAAATTGGCGAAATCGAAGATTTAAAAAAACCTTGAGAGAAACCAGGTCCAGTTGGGCATGACCATTTCTCCTATGGCCAGGCGTCTTGTGCAGAGCTGCAGTCTAGGCGCCGGAGGCTGAAGAACTTGAGGCTCGTCTGTCCATGCTTGCTACTCCGCCATGCACCAAGCAGCTGCTCAAGATACAGCGTGGTCCAGGATTATGGAACCTTGGGATCGTTTTGTCGCAGGTCTTAGATCGCATCCGTGGTGCTGTATAGTCGCTGGGGGCCTCGGGATGAGTATCCCCAGGTGGAAATAGAGAACAAAGAGAATAATTAGCGTAGCTGCTGTTCATAGTGTATATAAACGAGATGCGTGGAGCACATTCATGCATCATACCGCTATGTGATGTATTGTGTGTATGCTTTTCTAAAAAGATAGGTCTTTAATCTAGTTTTGAACTGCGAGAGTGTACGTCTTCAGCATATAGAGTCATGGTGTCTTTTCAAAAGACGGGTTAAACTTGGATTAAAGTTTTAAAGTGCTGAAGTTTTTGTCAACGGAGATTCATTGAAGCTACAGAAATAGCTCAGATTTCAGTAAAAACTAACTTTTTTGAGTTCAGAAGATGATATGGAATGGCGTGAGGGTGAAAAAACGATGGCAGAATTTTTACATTATAATTTACTGTACATTATTTTAATCAGTGATTAACTGACAAGCTAAAATCTGGCAAGGTTACACTTGTTACAGCAAACAAACAAAGATTAAATTGCAACTTTAATATTAAAACATCAAATTAAATTCAATGAAATTTTACAGGCACTTTTCATCCAAAACAAATGCTTTCAAAACAGCATCATTGTGGATATGTACCCCTGTCTACATTTCAGAAGAATCATGTAGCCAGAGGTACGTCTGAGTGCATTTCATGTTTAAAACAAACACTACGGAGTGGTACAGTATGACGCTTCTGCTCCTTTTCGTGCTACCAGCTGACCGCTTACCTCTGTGTGGAAGGCTTTTCCGGTGTTACACTTGTACGCAGCACCTTATAACAATATACAATGCAATACTTCTTACGCATTTGTACACAGCACCTTATAACCTGTATATTTATAACAAATATGTACATACATTTCAACATCCAGATCGTTTTGGACTGACTGCATCTCTGTTTAATGTCTATCGTCTTTTTTTCATATTTATTCTGTGTTGTCACTTGTCACTTTATGTACACTGGAAGCTTCTAGCCAAAGCAAATTCTTTGTGTGTGAAGCACACTTGGCAATAAAACTGATTCTGATTTTGATTCTGATCAGTTTGCCCAGTAGCTTGCCATGTATGTTGGTGGTCTTGGGACATGGAGTGGAATTGACTGCAATGACAGGGTTCGAATCTGGCGAAAAATGGTTCCAAAAACCAGGTAAAACAAGAGCAAAATATAAATATTTAAATAAACAACAGGCTGAGAACGTGGTGAAATTACGCAGCCATGATGGCTTTCTTTTTTTAGATTACTTTTGAAAACACTAACGGTTGGGTTTAGGGAAGGGGGAGGGTGGCTCAGTTGGTCAGTCAGTCTGTCGACAGCAAGCTGGCCTAGTCGACTGAAGTGTATATTGCACCTTTTGATGATTATGCAAGAAGAGGACGTGCAAGATAATATTGAGATCATCAAAAAGCATACACAGCAGTTTCTGGCAGATTTGCAAAAACAAAAACTGAGAGCAGATGTACCTCCGGTTATGTATGTCGCTGTCCCCAGAAACGTAATCCTGGGTTTGTATCCGCAATGAGCCTGGGTTGAATGCTTTGCTTAATAAACTAGTACCAAAACTGCTCGCCACGCTCCAAAAAAGGTCTCAGATAATGAAAGAAAAAACAAACACACAAAAAAACAACACTCTAAAATAAATAAACTTTTATTCAATAGTTACACTATTTCCAGAAAAAAGGTGTTATGGCATTGTGCTTCAGAATAAAAAACTAATTCCGGATTAAAAGCTCAAATGCAATTAACAGTGAAACACTATAATAATGCCCAGCATGATGTTATCTACGCATCTCACTTCTGCTTCTTCTATTTCCCATCATGCTTTTGAAATCTGCTGGTTATTTCATCCCCCATGCTCCCTGAGCCATATCTCCGGAAATAAATAATAAACATATTTAATTAAATCGAAAATGTGCCTCGTTTCCTCTTTAATCCTAATGTATTCTCCGTAATTGTGCTTCCATTTGCTTTGCAGTGGCGTGCATAAATATGTTATTGTGTTGAAGCTATCAAGCATTTAACAAAAGCAAATCTTAATACACCGATTGCGACTTCACCTGAGCAAACAGTATTTACTCGCAAACAATCTGCATTTGTTCTGCAAATATAAAGCGGATATTACCTTTCGTGCAGTGTGTAATTTAGCTGTTTATGAATTTAAAAGGTCTGCGAAGTTGCAAAGATCAAAGTGCGCAATAATTGAGTTAAATGGAGTCTCCCAATAGAAAGAATATGTTTTAATTGCCTGAAAAAGGTCTAGACTTAGTGTGTACTAAACATAGAAAGGGGTTTCTTTTACATTTTCAAAAGAGTTGCTTACTGTAGAACGTTATAATAATTTCATAATTTCAACTGAAACACATGATAGACTAGTAGCCAGAGATGTCAATTTGTTGGGAAATTCAGGGACCTGTGCTGAATTTTAACTTAAGAAGGGTTTTCTGTCAAATGCTGAGATCTGCTTCTCATTTCTTGTAGAGATTTCTTATGGTGTTACAATACGTAGATCTCTTCTTTTTGCTTTTTATGTTTCATCTTGGTCATATTATTCAGAAACACCAATAAAATGAGGACCCAGGCTCGAACTGATGTTAAAACTGACATATTGTAAGTGGTATATTACAGTGTTTACAATCAACAGGTGCACAACAACATGATACTAAACACGTGAAAATGTTTAAACCATTGTGTACAACATTGTCCCTGTTCATAAACATCGATCTATGTTTATATATGTGGGAAAAAAAGCTAAATTCAATGTCTTTAGCATATAAAGTCATGGTGTCTCTTCAAAAGACGGGTTAAACTTGGATTAAAGTTTTGAAGTGCTGAAGTTTTTCAATGAATTTTCATTGAAGCTACAGAAATAGCTCAGACTTCATTAAAAAGAACTTTATTTGTGTTCAGAAGATGATATGGAATGGCATGAGGGTGAGAAAACGATGGCAGAATTTTTAACATTATAATTTACATTATTTTAATCAGTGATTAACTGACAAGCTAAAATCTAGCAAGGTTACACTTGTCACAGCAAACAAACAAAGACTAAATTGCAACTTTAATATTAAAATATCAAATTAAAATCAATGAAATTTTATGCACTTTTCATCCAAAACAAATGCTTTTAACACATGATCATTGTGGATATGTACCCCTGTCTACATTTCAGAAGAATTATGTAGCCAGAGGTACGTCTGAGTGCATTTCATGTTTAAAACAAACACTACGGGGCGGTATGACGCTTCTGCTCCTTTTCGTGCTACCAGCTGACTGCTTACCTCTGTTTGGAAGGCTTTTCCGGTGTTTTGCCCAGTCTGCCATGTATGTCGGTGGTCTTGGGACATGGAGTGGAATCTTTAAGGCTCTAACTGATGTTAAAACCGACATATTGTAAATTGTATATTACGGTGTTTACAAGCAACAGGCACACAACAACATGGTACAAAACACGTGAAAGTGTTTTTTCAATTTTTTTTTAAACCATTCTGTACAACATTGCCAAAATGATGCCCTTTCAAAATAATTACAAAAATCTTGACAAAGAGTATAAAGAGTCCTGTAGAAATCCTTTGTGTTCCATTTTGGTTTTTATATGCTTTATCTTGGTCATATTATTCAGTCCAAGAATAATAAAATTGACAGTTGGGTCACACTATTTTAAGATACAATTATTGCTATTAACTATGACTTTTAGCTCAATGTACTCTTAATTTGCTGCTTGTTAAAAGTTATTAAGGTAGTTGTTGGGTTCAGGAATTGGGTAAGATTAGAGATGTACATGTAAATCATGCAGAATATGTACTTTATAAGAACTATTGAAAACAACCCAAGTTTGACATGATCATTCTGAAAACGGACCGCTATATAAATTTTTGGATAGCACCAAATATGTCCAAGGAGCTATGTTGTTTTGCAGTTTTTGTTTTCGCGAATCCACCAGAGGCCGCTGTGTATGCTTTTCCAGATCTCAAATTTCGCATAAATCCATCAGAGGCCGCTGTCGACTGACTGAATGACTGACCAATCGATTGACCCACCCCCCTCCTTTTCAAAACCCAACTAATAGTGTTTTCAAAAGCACTGTTTGACCCGCCCACCCACTTCCCTAAACCCAACCGACAGTTTTAAAAAGCATTAAAGACTTCCCACTTAGCTGATGATCAATAAAGTGTAATTGGCATGCTGTCTCGGGAGAGCCCTGAGCTCGTATTATCCTCGAGCCCGGGGCTCCCTATTTATTAGTTTATAAATAAACCGTACAATGAGAAAAAGGAAAGCCCTCATCTGATTTTTACCACGTTGTCAGATTTTACCACATTCTCATCATGTTATTTACTTGTTTATTTTATTTTTTGGCTTCTGTTTTTATCTTACCTGCTTTTTGGAACCATTCTTCACCAGACTCGAATCCTATCATCGTGGTCAACTCTTCTTTGCGTCTCAAGTCCGCCAACGTACATGGCGAGCTAACTGGACAAACTGGTAACAGCAGGAAAGCCGACCATACGGAGGTAATCGTCAACTAGTAAGCACAAATAGGAATGGCATCATACCGCCCTGTAGCGTTCGATTTAAAGACACAATGCAGCCATATGTACTTCTAGCTACATAATTTGCGATCTCCAGAAGCGTATATAGGGCTACGTTTTCAGAATGAGCCTATGTTGAATAAAAAGCCAATATCTTAATAATAGGCAGGTAATAAAATAGATTTCTTATGGTGTTCTACTGTGTTCTATTTTGGGACCTCTTGTTTTGGTAAAATCCTAAACTCTTAAAATAAACTCTTAATTTGCTGCTTGTTAACAGTTATTAAGGTAGTAGTTGGGTTCAGGAATTGAGTAGGATTAGAGATATAGATTAAGATCATCCAGAATATGTACTTTATAAGAACAAATAAAAACAACCCAGGCTCATTCTGAAAACGTACCACTATATACATTTCTGGAGAGTGCCAAATAAGTCCCAGGAGCTATGTTATTTTGCAGTTTTTGTTTTTCGCAAATCCACCAAAGGCCGATGTGTACGTTTTTTTTTTTCAGATTTCAAATTCTTATCGCGAGTGCTATTTGTGCTGTTCTTGAATAAATCCACCAGAGAATGCTGTCGACTGACTGACTGACTGACTGACTGAACGACTGACTGACCGATCGACTGACCCACCCTCCTCCTGTCACGGATTGGTCAGGCTCTCACGTCCCGCAATCACGACGATCACCATCACCTGTCTTTTGATGAGCACCCAGCTGTTTCACATTCCACGAGCACTATATAGTCACAACCCTCCGGTCGCTTAGTGTCCAGGCTCGTCTTGACGAAAGCGGACACTAAGCGATTCCCTGGCGAAAGCATACTCAGTAACTCTAACAATTGTACTTACCCTGTCTTTATTCTCTTCCTCCTAGTCGTCCTGTTTATCCCGAGTCCTCCTGTTCCCGAGTGTCCTGTTTGCTGTCTTCTGTGTATCTGGTGTGTGCTGTGATCCTCGTGTGCTCCATCGCCCCTGCCACGGAGGAATATAAGCATCCGGTTTACCGATCCTCCTGGCGATCCCTAGTGTGCTCCATTGTTGTATATCAATAAACCCGCCTAACTTGCACTTACCTCTGTTTCCTGTCCGCTTCATAACACCTCCTTCCCTAAACCAGTGTTTTTAAAAGCACTGACTAACCCGCCCACCAACTTCCCTACACACAATCGACAGTTTTAAAAAGCAATCCAGAAAAAGAAAAGCCCTCGTTTGACTTTTACTAAGCACGAAAAGGAACAGTGTCATACCGCTCCGTAGCATTCATTTTAAAGACGAAATGCAGCCATATTCATGATCTCCAGAAATTTATATAGGGCTACGTTTTCAGAATGAGCCTATGTTGAATAAAAAGCCAATATCTAAATAACAGGCAAGTAATAAAAAAGATTTATTATGGTGTTCCACAGGGTTCTACTTTGGGACCTCTTGTTTTAGTTTTTATATGCTTACATTTCTTGCTATTAACCATGACTTTTAACTCAATAAACTCTTAATTTGCTGCTTGTTAACAGTTATTAAGGTAGTAGTTGGGTTCAGGAATTGGGTAGGATTAGGGATGTAGATTAAGATTGTGGAGAATATGTACTTTATAAGAACTAATAAAAAGCCAGTATCTTTATAATAGACAGGCAATAAAATAGATGGCGTTCTACATGGGTCTATTTTGGGACCCTCTGTTTTTCGTTTATATATGCTTTATCTTGGTCTACAATTGACAGTTGGGTCATACTTTATTTTAAGGTGCAATGTTTGCTATTAACTATGTCTTTTAACTGAATAAACTCATAATTCGCTACTTGTTTACAGTTATTAATGTAGTAGCTGGGTTCAGGAATTGGAGTTAGGGATGTAGAATAAGATCATGCAGATATGTACGATACTATATATGTTCTGTACTATACAAGAACTAATAAAAAGCCAAATATATTTTTACAGGCAGGTATAATAAACCGGTAGTTAATAGTGGATTGGTTCCTAACTAAAATGTAACTGACTTTGTTTGTATCACTGCTTTTAATAATGCACTATATTTGCCAAATAAGAATCTCTCAAAATACTTTAACATTATAGGAGGACAATGATTTTTGGTATTTTAACAAAATATCATTCTTAAGTCTTTTATCCCAACTGTTGCGCGCAAATTCCCCAGTCAAATTAGTCAATTAAGATTTCTTTTCAAATCCAAGCTGGACTTTGACACCAATTATGAAGACATTATACAATCCACAAAAGCTGTGAGTTTTATAACAAACGCTGATAATCATTTTCACGTCTGTAGCGCTTCCTCCAAACAGACTTGAGCTTTACGCATTTATCTTTCCCGTTCCCCCGTTCTCTCTATCTGTTTCTCATTAATGTCTGTGGTGACAGGATGTGTATTGTGATGCTTTATGTCCTTTGTTTCCTTTTGTCCCCGTCTGTTTGGTAATTACAGGGAAACAGTCATTTTCTATTGGGGCGATGATGCTAATCGGTCTCTTTCTATAGTAATTACAAGTTCAAAGTGTAGCTGTGTCTCTCAGTGACTTTGGTCTTGACATCCAATCCTTCAAACAACCTTTAATAAAACTTTAACCATACATGGCACAAAGTTAGTAAATTATTATTTTTAAATTATTTACTATGTGAGTATGGCAGAAATCACGTGCAATAAAGCAAGCAGTGACAAGAATATTACAAATACTCACTTTATAGACAATTTGGTAGAGCCATTGACATCTGTCAAAAACTGCTGGAGTTTCTGGTGGATTTAGAGCATATATTATAGTGGTGCATGCTTAAATGTCTTGAATACTTTCATTATAGCTATGTTAAAATGTGTATTGTTGCAAAACAATCTCACAGCAATTCGGAACTTTGATTTAGTGGCTTATTTGTATAAATTCGAACACTCTCATTTGTACAATTTAATTTGTACACCCCCAATGGTTGTTGGGTTTAGAGGCGGGGTTGTGTGCCACGACTCCTTTTTAAAATCTTACATTTTTGTACGACTGAACATTCATACACTGTAAAAAATAGTTTGCTCACTCAACTTAAATTAGTTAAGTCATCTTGTTGCATTCACTCAGTTAAGTTGTATTGACTTAAATCTGAAGTTCTCTAAACTTAAAATGTTTACTTGACAGAGTTAAATAATTGAAGTATTTATTTCAAGTTAACTGGACTTAAAAAGTTTATTTTTAATAGGTTAACGAACATTTTCAAGTTCACTGAACGTAATTTAGCAGATTTCCTCAATTACATACAGATCAGACAACGGAATACATTACACATTTTATTAAAGGTATTTATTCCCAATTTTGCAATTACATGTAATGCACTTACAAAATAATTGTCTTTACAAATAATTTTTTCTTATAAAGTATTTTTTTCCCCCAAAGTAATTGTAAAGTAAACGTAATCTCAAGAGGAGGAAAAAAACGGTAAACGGTAAATGGTAAAATTCTAAAATACAGAACTAATACAGGCTCTAGGATGAAAAATGACAACAGAATTTGGAAGATTATAAAATCTGATGTCAACATCTTTATTTCAATGTATTTTTTAAGTGAGTGTACTCTTGCACTACAGATATCTAACCCACCCTCCTCTTTTCCTAAACCCAACAAATAGTGTTTTCAAAAGCAACGACTGACCCGGCCACCCACCAGGGGCGCAACTGCACATTTACTGAGGGGTATTTGGGATCAAGTTTTGTGCCCCCACCCATCCAAAATATTTCTATCAATAAATTGATTTCCTCATCAACATGCTTCAAAGTGTAATGAACACAATTTCACAGTTCTGAACCCAACTGAACTGCCATGTAGTAAAAGTATAATTATATTAAGCTTGTTAAGTAACAAAAGAATTAAATCTCATCCCAACCCCAAATTTCTTCTCAATTTCATTCTTCACTAAATAATTACAGCACCTTGACATTCCTTGCTTTTGTACTTGCCCATTTGTCAAAACAAAATGGTAGATATGGGAGTTCTAAAAGGCAAATAAACATGGCAGTTTTTATTTTAAGGCATTGTTTGTTCATTTTTCGATTTTTATTTTGCGCTCCACATCTCTTCATTCTTCTCTCCATTTTGAACATGTGGCTGGTCAGCGAAGAGGCAGGGGTGGTATCATTGTTATTTAATAAAATACAATGTTATACTTGTATAAAGTGCAAGATAAACATTTTTAACAAAAAATATTTATTTATTTTTATTGTTTGAAACTTTTAATAAGGATAATTTCAAAAAATATTTTTGCACAATGGCGCACCCCTATGTGTAGCACCCCTATGCACCGTATATACTGCATACCCCATTTTTGCGCCACTGCCACCCACTTCCCTGAACCCAACCAATAGTTTTAAAAAGCAATCCAGAATAAGAAATCCCTCAACTGATTTTTAATACGTTTTCAGATTTTACCACATTCTCACCCTGTTATTTACTTGTTTATTTAATTTGTTGGCTTCTATTTTTGTCTTACCTGCTTTCCGGAACCGTTCTTCACCAGACTTGAACCCCGTCGTCGTGGTCAACTTCTCTCTGTGTCTTGAATCCCCTGACGTACATGGTGAGCTACTGATCAAACTGGTAACAGCAGTAAAGCCATCCATGTGGAGGTAAGGGGTCAGCTGGTAAGCACAAAAAGGAACAGCTTTATACCTCGCCGTAGCATTCATTTTAAAGAAGAAATCCAGCCATACGTACTTCTGGTTACATAATTCGCAATCTCCAGAAATTATCAAGGTGCTTTGGTATATAGGGCTACGTTTTCAGAATAAGCCTATGTTGGAAAAATCACTTTGGGTAAAATGCATGGTAAAAATACTTTCAGAAAAAAGTAAGCCGACACTAATGATCTCTATAGACAGGCATGTAAACATCTTAATCACATTATTGCTGCTCTGACCAAACTGTGCTTGTGCTTGAGTGAACACAGATGCCATGTTCAACTTCCTCAATGAACTCTGTGACAGTATGAAATATTACTATGAATCGCTAAACTCTGTCAAAACAACTCTGCTCCGTCTTTATCCGGAGACGGCATAAAGAAAGCGACAGAGCGAAGGCAGTTACAGGAGAATTGTGATATTCATCATGGCTCCAGTGTTTAACGTTGCAGTCTGTGTGTGAGCGTTTAGCTTTTAGGTGCTGTATCAAATTGATAGTATTGAACGAAACTCTGCTACACCGCCTCAGAAAATGCATTCATGTCTATTACTTGCTGCAGTTGGATTGCTTTCATATTTCCACTCAGGAGACAGTTTAGCAGCACATTCCTGTCACAGATAAAGTATCAGGCTTCATACGGCCAATATAATTAATACAATTGTCGTTTTAGTAGTTAAAATGTTTTATTTTATTTTAGCAAATAGGTATCACTTTATTTTGATGGTCTCTTTAACGCATTTTGTTGAAGTTAAGTAACATTGCATCTACAATTCAACTAATTCTTAATAGATAATAAGTAGACTGTTAGATTAGGGTTGAGGTTAGGGTTAATGTAAGTTGACATGCATTAGCAAAGTTTCTTATTGTCAGTTAAATGTCTGTTGAAGCAGGAGTATCTGCAGATATTAAGCAGACGGTCTACTAATACTCAACTGAGAAGTAATTGGCATATAGTTGCAATGCAACTTTTAGTCTACAAAATGTGCAGTAGGGACCATCAAAATAAAGTGTTACCAACAAATATGTTTTTATGGTTTTAATTCAACACTGTAAAAAAACAACATAATTTTAAGGTATATTTCTGGCAGCTGGGGTGTCGGGAAAAAAAAGTAAAATAGCAGCTGTTAAATTACTGAAATGTACTGCAAAATAACCGATATTAAAGTACAGAAATTTCCTTACATTTTAATTTCTGGTAAATTTCTGTAATTTAATATCTGTTATTTTACGGTAAATTTCTGTGATTTAACGGCCGCTATTATAAACTGTAAAATTATGGATTTTATTTACAGTAAAGCTTTAGTGTTTGTTAATAATAATCAGTGGTGATAAGAGTGCTAAAAAAAGTAAAAGTATAGTTACTTGCCTCAAAATGTAGTGCAAGTAGATCAAAAGTATCTGTTGTAAATATTACTCAAAGTATGAGTAAAAAGTTGCCCTTTAAAAAGTACTCAAGAGAAGAGAGTAGTGAGTATTACACTGTAAAAAGCTGACGCATTTACATGTAATTTGTGGATTACGTGTGTACATGTAACATTCTGTAGTGCATTTAGTGATCGCCCAGCAGGCACACAACGTCATAAGACATTAATATTAGGTTAGATTTAGGTTGTGATGTCAGGTGACCAAAATTCAATGTCTAGCCAGCGTCTAAAGACAACGTTGTTTTGATATCCAATAATGAGGTCAAATGACATTGATATTTGGTTGATTTTAGCTTGTGTAGAAGGTGACCAAAATTTAACATCGAGTCAACATCCTAAACCATCGTCATATTGATGATAAATACTGACATTTATTCGACAGGTACGGCAACTAAAATTCAACATCTGATAGACGTCATAGTGGTAATGTCCACACAACGTCAAGCTGTAACATCATTAGACCTAAGATGTAACATCATTTGGTTTAAGATGTTGAGGGTGACAAGTAAAAACAGACTTTCAAAAATTGTTCTCTTCGGCATAAATCTTCGGCATAAATCTTAACAGTATTGAACAAGTGTATGAGGTAAGAGTAATTAAGAAGGCTGTGTCCATTTTAGCATATGAGAACCACCAAGTTTTGCCTCCTGCCATCAGGCAGAAAGTATTCTTATTCTAGACGGGCATTGCATTCATTTGTTCCAACTGCAGTTGGGTTACTTAACAAGCTTTAAGTTGTTTTTCTTTTTTCTTTTTTTCTCCATGATTAATTTTATTGTTCACTGTTAATTTTATGTTGTTGAGTGTGATTTATAGCTGTAAAAAACTATTGCTGTAAACCTAATTGCCCTTCGGGGACAATAAAGGCATTCTAATCTAAGACGTTGATAATGGGTGATTTTAGGTTGGACATTGGAAATTGATGTCGGCCTGATATTTGGTTCTGACATCAACCTGATTTTCATTTTCAAACAACGTCCCCAAGACGTTGGAGTACAACATCAATCTGACATCAATCTGATGTCTTGTGCCTGCTGGGTGTTTAAGGCCATTTCAGTCATCATACAGTAAACTTCCGTCATCTTCTCATCAGTGACATGCATCTAAACAGTCTCTCGGTCAATGAGTGTAAAGATTGTGGACATCTTCTTGGACACTTTTAATGCTTCAAAACAGTTTGCCGCAATCATAAATCTCCATGTCTTGAGGAAGTTCATTGCGATGCGATTTACCTTCTATGTGCGTATTAATTGGACAAGAATCACAGCACTCAAAAAAATAACTCATTGGATGGACTAAATGTAATTGAGGGCAGGATTTCCATCCAATAAATTTGTTTAGCACCAACTAAAATTATATATATTTAATCAATTAAATGTAATTGAGTTGGTCCAACATGATTTCATCAAATAACAGTTTAAATACGTTTGTATTTTTACTTAAACTCAAAGGTCTGATTATGTGTCGTCCATTTCGAAGTCTCTTAAGTTTTTAAGCATATTTCATATTTTTAAGCATAATTTACATCTGCAATTAATTGACACTGATCTCAGAACTCATTTTTGGGACAGTTATTGCTCACTGAGCAAAGCAACAAACTGCATTGTTGCTAATGCCTACACCCAAAGCATGGGTGCTTCTGCAAGGAAGTAATCTCAAATCATTAAATGAAAATCTTCTAAATCTTCAAACTAAATTGAAGATTAAACTCTAACAAGTCTTTCTATTAACTTTAAACACCTAAGATTACTTTTATTGTCAATATTTTAATTCTCTTAATTTAATCCCACACAAAGCATGCTTGGAACTACAAATCCCCTAACCAGGTAGTTGGACCAACACAATTCCGCCATGTTGTTACAACACAAAACGCTTAAGTTAACGTAATGATTTACAAATTTAAGTGGATTGAACTTAAAACAAATAAATTAGCCAAAGAAATTACAAGAATTGTGTAGTTTCAGTTTATTTTAAACAGGTAGTTTGAACAAGCAGCAGTAATCTTTTTTTGAGTGAGGACTGATTTTTCTAATCCTCATAAACAAGAAATAAATAAAGACGCGACTGCAGATTGAAGGAAAGTAGTGGAGTAAAATTACCAATACACCACTAAAAATGTACTCAAGGGAAAGTAAAAGTACAAATTTTTTAAAACTACTACATTTTTAAAATGACAATTTCTGAGAATAACTACTCGATTACAGTAGTTTGAGTATTTGTAAGTCGTTACTTTACGCCACTGATAATAATAACCCTGCTTTGAGAACATGTAATGATACTGAAAGATCAATGAAAACAAAACAGTCAAGCAGATCTTTGGCCTTTTAGACTAAACTAAATTTACAGACGCACCGATGTGACATTTTCAAAGGCTGCTGCTTTAACTTTTTTATATTTGGTCTACTTACCGTATAAAAAACCTGACCTTCTGGCGGTTTATGTTTATTAAAGTTATGAAATCTGTTTGAATGGGATATAAAATCCTTCTTTCTCTCATGTTCTCCTTTTAGGTCTGCTGGGAAATGATCGAGTGTCTTGGGAGTCTGAGACAATACAAGGGCATCAGATGCTCTAGCTCTCCTTGTCTTATCGTTTGTCTTTTCAAACATGAGACTTTGAGAGCCGGTATAAGGTGAGCATCATTATATTTCAGGAAACAAAGAGTTGCATTTGTTCCTTAGATACGGCGCATTATGAAAAGCAAGCATGTTTAAATATGGCTCCTGGTCTGACTATATATGTACCGCACCTGAGACCAGTCAAGCGTGATGCAGGCAGGCTCCTGGATCACTAAGAGCAATAGGATTAGCAATGCCAAGGTCGTTGGTTCAATTCCCAGGGAACATATTCTGATGAAAATGCACCTGCAATGAGCTGTAAGTTGCTTTAAGTTGCTGACTTGAGCTGAATAATGACACTGTTGTGTTTTTAAGAGATGCCAGCAGAACTTTAATTTGCCTAGTATTCAGTGAAGTTTGCATCACTGTTGTAACACTCTGGTTCTTCTCAGAATTCAAATCTCAATGTTTCTGGCATAGGAGGAATAACAGGGATGCTAAATACTGCAGTCTCTAGCATCAGGGAGAGCATTAGGGGAGTGAGATTTGCCTGCAAAGCTACTAGCTGGCCTTGGTTACACTCTCCTGCATGAACCTCACTCCCACCTGGTTCATGGCACCAAAGTAACTTATCCAGTAGTACTTACTGCTGCTCTGAGTGGGATTCAAGCCTTTGTTTCAAACACGGGAGATGGCTAAATCGACAAAAACGTTAGACCCCCAATTGGGTAATGCCGCCAATGTATCCCCTCCAAGCAAAATTCAAGCTAGTGGAAGGTCAATTCAAGTTAATAGGTGGTGATGCATAGAACAGTGATGCTAAAGTCTCTAATCTGGCTCATGGCACCAATGCATCCCCTCCAAGTCTGAACAAGCTGTGTTCTTAGTTTTTCCAACATGGGCGTTACCAATGCATCTACTCCATATCTGAACACTACCACTCCAAGCAGGATTCAAGCAATATTGTTTTCAACATGGGTGGTAGGCACACAAACAGGATTCCTAAAGATATTCACCTGGGTCATGGCACCAATGCATTACCTCTGGATCTCCATATCACAGCTTAAAGCAGGATTTAAAACAGTGATTCCAGCATGGGAGGTAGCCACACAAAAGGGATGCTAAAGACTCTTGTCTGGGTCACGGCACCAATGCATCTCTTCTGGATCTGAACAGCACCACTCCATGCAGGATTCATGCTAGTTTTTCCAAATATGAGAAGTTGGCACACCGACAGGATTGCTCAAGAACTTCACCTGGGTCACGGCACCAATGCATTACCTCTGGATCTCCATACCACAGCTTAAAGCAGGATTCAAAACAATGTTTCCAGCATTAAATGTAGGCACACAAAAGGGATGCTTATGACTCTCATCTAGGTCACAGCACCAGTGCATCTACTTCGTATCTGAACACCACCACTCCAAGCAGGATTCAAGCTATTTTTTCAACACACAAACAGGATTCCTAAAGAACTTCTCATGGGTCACGGCATCAATGCATTACCTCTGGATCTCCATACCACAGCTTGAAGCAGGATTCGAAACAATGATTCCAGTTAGGGAGATAGGCACACAAAAGAGATGCCAAAGACTTTCATCTGGGTCATGGGACAAATGCATCTTCTCCAGATCTGAACAGCACCACTCCAAGCAGGATTCAAATTAGGTTTTCCAAAATAAAAAATAGGCACACAAACAGGGTTGCTAAAGATCCTCACTTGGGTGACAGCACCAATGCATACCCTTCTCATCGGAACACCACCAAGTAGGATTCGAGCTAGTTTTTTTCAAATATGAGAGGTAGGCACACAAACAGGGATGCTAAAAACTCTCACCCGGGTCACGGCACCAAATGTTAGGCCTATTCCTTCTAATGAGTGATGACCAATGGGGATAAAAAATAGTCCTGTTTGAAAGAAATATTTGCAAATTTAGAAAACACCAAATTATTGAATTATATCGGAAATGGTAGAACTTGTGACCTTGCATTGAAAATGATGGTTTTTGGAAACACAATACTTGTCGTCCAATAAATCTGTGGTTGTGTAATATGACTTTATGTCTTTAGCCCTTTGACTAATTGCTTTGCTCCTGTTTTGTAACTCACTTTGGATAAAAGCATAAAAAATATATATATTTCATGGATGCTAAAATCTCTCAATCGGGTCTCTGCACCAATGCTGGACCTATTTTTTCTAAAGAGTGTTAACCATTGGTGATGGAAAATGGTCAGAAAACCTGTTTAAAAGGAATATTTGCAAATTTTCATTGGAACAATACATTTGGGAAACACTCACACATTGAATTATATTGAGAGTGGAGAACTTGTGACCTTAAATTGATTATGATGGTTTTGGGAAACACAATACTTGCCAAATAAATGTGTAGTTGTGAAATACGACTATCATTAGCTCTTTAACTGCTTCGTAACTCAATTTTATAAAAGCATAAAAAATATACATTTCACACTGTTATGGATACATTTTGGGGATACTAAAATCTCTCAACCGGGTCACGGCACCAATATTGGTCCAATTCCTTCTAATGAGAGATGATCAATGATGATAGAAAATGGTCAGAAAACCTTTTTGAAAGATATATTTGCAAATATGCACTGGCATGGTGAAATTAGGAAACACCAAATCATTGGATTATGTTGAGAATGGTAGAATGTTTAACCTTAAATTGATAGTGATGGCTTTAAGAAACACAATACTTGTCATCAAATAAATGTGTAGTTGTTTAAAATGACTATCATTAGCTCTTTGACTGATTACTATACTCCTGTTTTGTTACTCACTTTTATTGAATTATTAAAAGTGTTACATTTCATAGTGTAATGCTTAAATTTTGGGATGCTAAAATCTCTCATCCGGGTCACGGCACCAATGTTGGGCCTATTTCTTCTAATGACTGATGACCAATGGTGTTGGGAAATGGCCAGAAAACCTGGTTGAAAGAAATATTTGCAAATTTGCATTAAAACAATGTTGGAAACACCAAATCATTGAATTATATTGGGAATGGTAGAACTTGTGACCTTTAATAATGATGGTTTTGGGAAACATAATACTTGTCATCTAATAAATATGTGTATTTAATGTAATACGACTATCATTAGCTCTTTGACGGATTGCTTTGCTCCTGTTTTGAAACTAACTTTGGATAAAACATTTCACAGTGTAATGAATAAATTTCACATGATACCTTTTATGAAGGTCCAAGACGCCAAGGGTCTTCATTGGTATCCAGGACCCCTATCATGCTGCATCATGTGAACATCTGCGCTGGTGCCGCTTTGCTCCACCCCTTCCATTCAGCCCAGGGCGATGCATCTGCGAGATCGAGAATCCCCCATCGCCTCGTTATCTGGCACTCAGCATCTCTGTGATTTACTCACCTGCGCTGATGTATAACGCGCACACACACACACACACACACACACACACACACGCACACACACACACACACACACACACACACTACAGCAGGAGGAGATGCTGGAAAATGTAAGAAGCTGACAGCAGAGCTTTCAGATGGAATTGTTTATGGAGATGGAGTATGTGAAAGAGAGAGAAAGCGAGAGATGATAATGACCAGATGTCAGATTGAAATCTAATACACTTAATGTGTTGAAGCTCCATGCTGAGCTGTGCTTGTAGCTCACACTGTGGAATTAGAGATTTGACACACATTTGCAAGTGATGCGAGACGTCTACATCGCAGTGATATGTAAGATGTGAGAGTACGTAATGGAGTGGGAATACATCAGGATGCACTCTCCAGGCTTATGAGGTGTTAAAACCCTGTTCTGTTTGACTGTCCGGTGTCAAAATCAAGTTAGAGTTACATCTGCGTTTTATTTGAGCAAAGCAGTTTAGTAAAATCAATGAAAATCAGCAGTCATGCATGATTTATTAAAACTCCAGAAGAAATGTCAGTGCTGTAGAGAAATCCAAATACTGGATCAAGAGACCGAGAAACAAACAAAACAGCTTGCACAATAAATCATCTAAAAGAAAAAAAATGACTAATCACTAGAGCTTTATTTAAGCAAAACAGAGGCCATAGAAATCATTCATTCATTAATTTTGTTTTCGGCTTAGTCCCTTTATTAATCCGGGGTCGCCACAGCGGAATGAACCGCCAACTTATCCGGCATTTGTTTTACACAGCGGATGCCCTTCCAGCCACAACCCATCTCTGGGAAACACATTCATACATTCTCATTCTCACACATACACTATGGACAATTTAGCTTACCCAATTCACCTGTACCGCATGTCTTTGGACTGTGGGGGAAACCGGAGCACCCGGAGGAAACCCACGCAACCACGGGGAGAACATGCAAACTCCACACAGAAATGCCAACTGGCCCAACCGGGTCCTGCCCCAACCGGGGATCGAACCAGCGACCTTCTTGCTGTGAGGCGAACGTGCTACTCACGCGCCACCGTGGCGCCCCGGCCATAGAAATATTCGATTCAATTCATGTTTAGTTCTATAGCGCTTTTACAATGTGGACTGTGTCAAAGCAGCTTAACATAGAAGATTAAAGGAAATTGAAACTGATTCAGTCCAGTTTTCAGAGTTTAAGTTCAGTTTAGTTCAGCTCAGTGTGGTTTAGGGTGCTTTCACACCTAGACTTTTGTTACAGAACCTGGCGCGTTTCCCCAGTTAGCGTGGTACGTTTGGCATATGTGAATCCAGCAATGGTGCTCGGATCCATGCCAAAACAATCGGTCCGAGATCGCCTGAATGAGGTGGTCTCGGCTTGATTGAAATGAACTCTGGAGTGGATCGATTGTAATGAGAAAGCAATACGATCTGAACAAGGCTTTATCACAGAGTATCATGGATATGAAATAGGCATTTATGGCTATATGAAGAGAGCATTATGAGTAAGGATGAGTAAGGATTCCAACCAGTAAACTTGTGTTTCATGTAATGTAATGTAATGTGTATTTATATAGCACATTTATTGTGTATGGCCATACACCCAAAGCGCTTCACAATCATGAGGGGGTTCTCTCCACACCACAACCAGTGTGCAGCATCCACTTGGATGATGCGACAGCAGCCACAAGACAACGGCACCAGTGCGCTCACCGCACACCAGCTATTGGTGTAGTGGAGAAACAGTGATAGAGCAAATTCGGAGGATAGGGATGATTGGAAGGCCATGATCGTAAGGGACTTTGGCCAGGACACCGGGGTTACACCCCTAACTCTTTACGAGAAGTGCCATGGGATTTTTAATGACCACAGAGAGTCAGGACCTCGGTTTAACGTCTCATCCGAAAGACGGCACCCACTGACAGTATATTGTCCCCTTCATTTTTACTGGCGCGTTAGGACTCACACAGACCGCAGGTTGAGCGCCCCCTGCTGGCCTCACTAACACCACTTCCAACAGCAAACTAGGTTTCCCATCTGGTCTCCCATCCAGGTACTGACCAGGCTTGGCCCTTCTTAGCTTCAGTGAGTAACCGCTCTTGGGCTGCAGGGGTGATATGGCTGTGACGTGTTTCATGTTAAATACGAAAGCAAAAGTATGCTAAAATATTAACAAGAGCTGTTTATCCATTAGGAAAATTGACCGAACAGCAGTCTTGGTTTATTTGTTATTTATATCTATAATGTAAAGCCTATAATGCATAAGCCAACTGCTATCTATGAGAAAGTCTTACTTGATTTATATTTGGTGACGATGTCTGTGGGTGGCACCATTCAAAATAAAAGTGCAGCTTTTTGCTTATGTTTTATTGCTCATCATCATAAATTAAAATAAGGACGCATGGCAGCTGAGCGAGACTTTGAAAAATAAACTGTGAGAGGAGAGTTTACTTGTTTTAGCTCTTTTGGTGGAAGAGGTCTACTGCTTACAGTTGATTTTCATATTCTGGGAATAATCAAATGTATAGAATTGATTGAGCATAGTGGACGTGAGGGGCTATAATACACCAGGAGCTCCCTCAAATACTGGGCAGCTAAGCCATTCAGGTAATAAAATGTTAAAATTTATGAAATATTTAATGAGCCAATGCAACGATGAAAGAACTGGAGTAATATAATTATATTTCTTTGTTCTAGAAAACACTCTAGCAGCTACATTTTGAACAAGCTGAAGTTTGTTAATTAGGCCAATCGCCTAGTAACGCATTACAGTAGTCTAACCGAGAGGTCGTGAAAGCATGAATAAGCTTTTCCGTATCAGACATTGATAGCATATGTCTTTTGGCAAAATTTTTAAGATGAAAAAATGCAGTTACTGCATTTTAAAAATGCAAATACATCTTTTTTTGTAATGGAATTTATAATAATTTACTCATAAATACTTAAAAATATTAAGTTTTCAGTACAACCATATAATATACATTAGTTTAAAAGCTGGAGGAGCTTAGAGAAAATTTGTAATTCATTATTATTTACTATTTAGTTAACATATTAATACTTTCATTCAGAGAGGAAAAAATTACAGTAGGGCCCAATCCCATTTCTACCCCTTAGACCTTGCCCTTCCCCCTACCCCTTGTTTTGCGCCTTTCCGTGAAGAGGTAGGGGTGTCCCAATTTTCTTTAGCTTGAAGGCTTAGGGCTAAGGGGAAGGGGTAGATAGCCCTTCAAACTAAGATTTTTCAGGACCAAACTCAAAACCAAGTGGTAAGAAATATTCCCAGAATACACCAGCCACAACGGCAGGATAGCTGCACCCGGAGGTATGGAGATCTACAAATTTGTATTTTTTGTCATTATTTTGAATTTTTTACAACAACCAAGCATATTTTTTATATATTCATAACCGTGCTCGTGTTTTACCATCATGGTTTAAAAAAGAATGCTAAAATAAAAACGGCTAAATTTCACTATCTATAATCCATAATAATAACTCCTCTATAGCAGTCCCACAACATTCTGACACTCGATGACACTCGAATACCCTGTCAAAAATGTCTAGTGGCTGAGAATGACCTTTTTACAGTGTCTGCTATAATGTTAATGTTGTTTTCGTGTGTTAAGAAGAATATGACCTCTGTGTAAATGCGCAGTACAGTTACGATCTTATTGCCACATTAGATCGTTATGATAGCATAATATACGCCTTCAGTGATTTCCTGAAGATAAACACCAAAAATCAACACAACGGGCAAGAGAAGCAAGAGATTGCGATGACATATGATGATGTGTGCTGATGTTGTTGTGCATTCCCATTTTTTTAGGGGGAAATTTTGAAGCCCTTCACACTCGGTTTTGAGGGCTAAAGGGTAGGGGTACAAAAATAGAATTGGGATTGGGCCTAACACTATAGTAACATGCACTAATATAAATAAATCAATGCATAGATCGTGAGTTGTGTAACTCATGTATGACTAATGAAGAGATATTCATTAAGAGTCAGCAGCTTACCTTTGAATCAGTGCATGCCTTTGGACTGTGGGGAAAACTGGAGCACCCGCAGGAAACCCACGCCAACACAGGTAGAACATATCCGCTGTGTCAAACATATGGCGACACCTGTTAAATAAAGGGACTAAGCTAAAAGGATAATGAATAAATGAATGGATAAAAGCAGATTTTGATATATAAAGACTTCAGTAAAGAAACGTTTAGTGTTTTTTTTATTCTCTCTTATCTATTTAAAGTATATATCTCTGTGGGTGTGTTTATTTGAGATGACACAAATGTATGCAACCATTAAACAACCATTAAAAATAAAATCCTCCCCTAATTATTTGAAATGGTTCATTTCAGCTCCACATTTAGTCTATTATTACAAGTAAAACACACATGAGTTGGCTGGTGTCTCTATTTTGTGAAGGTGAAAAAAGGGTGGAATTTCTGGAATTGAAGTTAAGCCTGGAAGCCTTTCTGAAGTATGACTTTGCCCTCTCTATCAATGATTACACTCACAATAGCCGGAGATCTCCTCCACTGAACCCTTGCCTCGTTCTTAAAGCCACTCCATGTCTCTGTTATCTCTGGGCTTAGCGAACTCATCCGTGAAAGCATGTAGCCCATCAAACGCCACACACCTCCCTCCTTTGACACAGGCACAGAGACGCACACCTCCCACCCAAGCGGCGCCGGTCTCGGAGGACACCCGTCTGGCAGGTTCTCCAAGAGCCACGCTTTGCCAGTCCCACCAGGATGGCAAGGAGACGGGGTGAAGTTGAGCCTGCATGCCTCAGTGCTTGGCTTTTGCTCCAGGCCAAAAAAAACGCAGCGGCTGCCTGACTATGTGGATGTGGATGCGGTCCATGCTTCATGGTTTTGGTGACACTGGCCATATTTCAGTGTCGGACCCACACGACCAATTATGGCTTTCAATCTTGAGTGCTAAATGACCCTCGCAATGTCAGCGGAGATAGAGACCGAGTCATCTCTCAATTTCTGCCACCCTCGCTGACTGGCAGCACTTCACAGTAACTAAGATTTTACTTCGCTACTGTTGTTGAAAATGATCTGAAATTAAATTCTGAGCAAGGTAATAAACAGCAATTCCTAATTCTTCCCCTTAGCCGTTTCCCTTACCCTTACCCCTCGTTTTGCACGTTCCCTTAAAGGTGTACACCAGCTCAAGAATACACCAGTTACAACAGGGTAGGTACTCAGCCGGTACTCAGTCGGTACTTGAACCAGCAACCTTCATGCTGTGGTGCTAACTACTGAGATCATATTATTAGATTATATTATATAAATTACTTTTAGTTAAAATTAACGAAGATTAAATAACGCCTACCAGAAGGTAGGCTCACTGTTAATTCATGTTAAATGATGCATTTTCTAACATCAACTCATTCATTCATTTTCTAGTCAGCTTAGTCCCTTTAATAATCTGGGGTTGCCACAGCAGAATCTAATCCAGCATGTGTTTTACAAGATGGACGCTCTTCCAGCTGCAAGCCATCACTGGGAACCATGCATAAACACTCATTCACACACATACACTAGGGCCAATTTAGCTTAACCAATTGGCCTATAGCGCATGTCTTTGGACTTGTGGGCGAAACCGGAGCACCCGGAGGAAACCCACACCAACACGGGAGAACATGCACAAAGAAATGCCAACTGACCCATCCGAGGCTCAAACCAGCGACCTACCCACTGCGCCATTGAGAGGCCCCTAAAATGAATTCAAGAGTTCACACTTAGCTGATGATTGATAATAAAGCTTGTTTGGCATGCTGTCCCGGGAGAGTCCTGAGCTTATGAGATCCTCGAGCCCTGGGATCCCTCCCGTATACAGGGCGAGAGGAGAGTTTGAGCTCAGGTAGATCTCGATCAACTACCCCTCAGCTTATTTCCAGCTAGTGGCAGGACTGCGGTGAGGTGTATTCACTAAGAGCTTGACTGGTCGTATCAATTGTGTTTTCAATTAACTTAGGATGTGTGTTACTGGAATGTGCGAGGAAACCGGAGAACCTGGGGAAAACCCACACGAGCACGGGGAGAACAAGCAAAACTCTGTACAGTTATGTCATCCGGTTTAGTGGGGACTTAAACCAAAGGCATTCTTGCTGTGAGGCAACAGTGCTAATCACTGGGCCACCGTGTCGCCCATATGAAAAGGAGGGAAAGTAGGGGTGTGGGGGGGGGTTAGATAGTTAGGACTCCAGTTTGGACTCCAATCATCTGATTGGATAATCAGTCATGAGCTGACACTGGGACAGCTGAGAACAATCATGAGCATGTGATCCTCCTGAAATTTGTTTATAAATAAACTTCACTTAGCGATTTTGCATCCTCGTGTTCTCGTTTAACGTCAACATCAGCTGCCAAAGATCAGTTCCAATACTCAAGATGTGAGTATTGGACCGATGTGTTCTCGGTATCGAGGACGCACCGATGCAGACTTGAGCATTGAACTCGCTCTGAAAGTCCCAGAATTCATTGCGACTGGAGGTTATTCAGTAAGTTCAGAGATGTACTTATTTACCTCAGGAGTTTCCCTAAATGAGACAGTGAAAGTAAACATTAACGTGAAAATCTTACTAAAGACATAAACACATTAAGGGTGTTTATTTGTTGAAATTCGTATAAAAATTTATCATTTATTAATAATAATGTTATTTGTGTTGTGCAGCCTATATTTGTAAAGTCTTTATGCCTAGTATATATTGTGAAACGGGGAAACAATAAATTGTTGTATGAATGTTGTAATGTTTAAAGAATTTTTAATTAAAGATGCGTGAGGGTCATGTGACTATCAGGAAGGACGCAGCAACTTATTTCTCACATGACACGTTCTCTGTCCCCGCGGTCTCCCGAGTTCGTTCTTCCGATGTGACCTGGCAAGACCGGTCTCTGCATTCTTGGAATTGAGAAACATCCCATGGACTTGTGGGGGAAACCGCAGCACGCGGAGGAAACCCACGCCAACACGGGGAGAACATGCACACAGAAATGCCAACTGACGCAGCCGAGACTCAAACCAGCGACCTTCTTGCTGTGAGGTGAATGTGCTGTCCACTGCGCCATTAAGAGGCCCGTAACATTAACTAATACAAACTTATTTTTAAAGTGTGACCATAAAAGTATCGTAATACATAAAGCACTTCAGTATTTTAACTAATACATATTAAGAGTTAAGACTTTATACTTGTACTGAAGTATCTGTACTTCTCGCAAGTACTTGATTTGTTTACTTCGTCCAGCACCGGCGACCAGTAGAGAGGAGCGATACTGCAGCATTCAGGGAGTCAGGATTCGGCCGGAAAACCTCGTGACCTTTCCACATTTCTGACAAGAGGACTTTGCTGCCCTTTTGTGAAAATGCTAATTCCAAACGTTTGCCTTATAAAAGCAGGTTCCTCCGAGACAGGCCCGGCATGTCCTACAGAGGAAGGAGCAAAGCCCCAGTGGCAAGTGTGCTCTGCTGTCTGATTGGTGCTCAGTGTGAAGTGCTGTGCGGCTGTACGTGCCTGTCAGCATGTTTGTGTACCTCTGGCCTTATTTACATGTTTATTTCTGGAGTGATATTTACAGTAATGTGCGACTGTGACCTTTTGCTTGGAAATGGTGTGTGAAATTTGAATGCAAAATAGTTTATTTTGTAACAAAAATGTTGCAAATATTGATTTCATCTTCAAAACAGACCAATTAAAAGGTTTTTAAAAAAGATGTTAAAAACTATGTACACTGCTCAACATAATTGAGTACAAATGATTTATATCTATGGATAATTAAGTTATTTCTCTGAACTTTAATAATAAATCTATATTTTAGGTCATACTTTATTTTGATGGTGCTTTTGTTGAATTTAAGTTACATTGCAACTAATTCTCATTCAATTATTATAGTAGACTGTTAGGTTGGGTTTAGGGTTAGTGTAAGTTGACATGTACTTGCAAAGTTTCTTATAGTCAGTTAAATGTCTGTTGAATGTCTGTTGAATATCAACAGATATTAAGTAGACAGTCTACTAACACTCAAATGGACCATCGAAATAAAGTGTTACCATATATTAAATGTAAAATGCTGTGCTTCCTATGCACCTCCTTTATTCAGCGGCAAAACTTCTGAGATTTCTCGTGCGAGTTTTGTCCTCAAGTCTGCATCGATGCATTCTTGATATCAAGAACACATCCGGGAACTTTCACGCGTCCTCCGTTCTTAGTCTGTAGTCTGAGTATTGGAACTAAACTTTGGCAGTTGATGATGATGTTAGTCTAGAACACAAGGACGCAAGATCGCTGAAGAGCGCATATTAAGAAACAGCTGAGATCTTAAAAAGCGTACACAGCGGCCTCTGGAGGATTCATGGAGAATTCATATAGCGGTACGTTCTCAAAATGAGCCTGGGTTGACATCTTGAAAATGAAACAATAGCTGGGAAACATCCATACACACTCATTCACACACACACACACACACACACACACACACACACTGCAGATAATTTTTTAGCTTACCCAATTCACCTATACCAAATTAACTTTACTTAAAACGGAGCACTCAGAGGACACCTACGCGAACACGGCGAGAACATGCAAACTCTACACAGAAATGGCAACTGACCCAGCCGAGGCTCGAACCAGCAACTTCTTGCTGTGAAGCGACAGCGCTACCGACTGCACCACCGTGTCGCCTCAGATATATTTATTCAAATAACATTTTAGTCACCAAACATCTTTAGAAATAGAAAGATAATACATTTAAACTCATGCGAAATATTGGGAAATTAGATTAGCTCCAGATTTGGCTTCTGAATAATCAAATGTATATGCACAAATATAATGCTGTTAAGCTTCCTTTAGAAAATATTAAATGAGAGATTTCAAGAGTTCACACTTAGCTGATGATTAATAATAAAGAGTATTTGGCATGCTGTCCCGGGAGAGAGCCCTGAGCTCAGAATATCCTTGAGCCCGGGGCTCCCTCCCGTTTAAAGGGCGAGAGGAGAGTTTGAGCTCAGGTAAGTCTCGAGAACTCCCCTGCTTGTGAATGTTCTGAGATGTATCTGACTAGAATTGCCTTAAGTGGCCGTTTAAAATAGTCTATTTACTTTGTATGTTTTTGGACGGTGGGAGGAAAACGGAGGACCCGGGGAAAACCCACGCGAACAGGGGGAGAACATGCAAACTCCACACAGAAACGCCGACTAGCTCGGAGAGAGGCTGAACCAATGGCATTCTTGCTGTGAGGCAACAGTGCTAACCACTGGGCCACCGTGCCGTCCTATCAGAGAAGGGGAGGAGTTGGGGTGGAAGGGGGATTCTTCAAGACGGAGATGACTAGAGTAGAAAGCTTTGGTAATTTATAGTTAGTCATGATTCGTCTGATTGGTGCATTGTGCTGAGCTGATGAGGTACCAGCTTTACTCAATCATAAGCACGTGATCCTCTCGAAATTTAGTTTATAAATAAACCCCACTTGTGAGGGGTGTACTCACAGATGTTGAGCGCTGTAACTTTCATTGTTCAAGATTTATTTGTGGATATACCGCTCTAATAGAACAATGTCATACAAGGTAGTAAATGTACAGGCCCTAGTTTTGAATGTCTTCAGCATGTCTGAACTCAGAACATCACTAGTCTCTCTCGCTGCTCTTCTGTGATCTTGATTACCGCTACATCAGTCTCGTCCCCAGTTCTGCGACTGTAGTGGGTTTCTTAACCAGAAATCTATCACTGAGGATTTTCCAGAGAGGTTTAGATCATTACTTCACTGTGTCCAGACTCAAGGAACTGCTTTACCCATTTTGCTGTGTGACCGGCCTCGTGGTCCTGCATGGAAATTGTGTGATGAACGCCAGAAAGGAACCGTTCAGCTCATGCTACTGAAGAAGCTTCTGATAAACATTTGCATTCACTGTGTCGTCTACTGTAGCTATAAAAGCGACCCAATGTGTGCTACAGAAAACATCCTCTCATCTACACTTCACTGACTTTCTTTCACCCTTCTTTACACACACATTGGGTTCAGTCTTTCCCCATTTTGACCATAGTTTCTGACATCAAACACAAATAAAGGAACTTGGACAAGTTTTCTGTCCACATGACATGCTCCTCAGCAAACGCTGGTCATCAAATAGATTTTTTTTATTCTTTCTGCCTATAAGAGTGGGCTTTCTGTCTAAATTATTTGCATAAAATAAGTAAAAGTAATCAGTTACAGTATATGTAAGGCCCTGTTTACAGGGTCAGGTCTTGATGCCTAATTCCAATTTGTTGCCTATATCTGATTTATTTATTTTTTGGTGCCACGGTGGAGTAGTAAGTAGCACGTTCGCCTCACAGAAAGAAGGTCGCTGGTTCGAGCCTCGGCTTGGTCAGTTGGCATTTCTGTGTGGAGTTTGCATGTTCTCCCCGTGGTTGCGTGGGTTTCCTCCGGGTGCTCCGGTTTCCCCCACAAGTCCAAAGAGATGTGATATAGGTGAATTGGGTAAGCTAAATTGTCCGTAGTGAATGAGTGTGAATGGATGTTTCCCGGAGATGGGTTGCGTCTGGAAGGGCATCCGCTACGTAAAATGAGTGCTGGATGAGTTGCCGGTTCATTCCGCTGTGGCGACCCCAGATTAATAAAGGGAATAAAGGGACAGCAGTACCTACTGCGCCACCGTGTCGCCCTTAAATCAATATATATATATATATATATATATATATATATATATATATATATATATATATTTATTTATTTATTTGCATTCTTTTGTCAGTACACCAACAAGAAGCAAAGTAGAAACATGGGGCCTGAATGGTGCCTAAAGCTCAGGCTGCCCAAAGCACAACACCACTGCGTGTCAGAACATAGTCCACAAGGCTTTCAGCTGCAACATTGTGGGGGTTTTTAACCTTTTTATGCTGTCATTCTCTGAAAGAAGGTTTAGCACAACATGAGGGCGAGTCATTTTATTCTAGGTGAGCTATTATTTTCAGCAAACTGCGCATAGATATGGACCTCTGTGTTTTGCATTTTTTTTAAAAGGGTTTCAGATCAAACATTTGCATTTTTATCCTGTAATGAATTCTGTTTATGTTTGCCCCCAGGGCACCATCAGGCCTGCTGGATCCTTTTGCTGTGCGCCATCATCAGCATTAAAAAAGGACAGAAGATGCTTTTTAAACAAAGGAGACGCATTAATGTCACTGTTTATTCATCGCAGATGCCAGGGCTGATGTGACAGATGTGATACACAGCGCAATTATCGTAATGGAGGACTGAGCACTGGCTCTCGTTGCACAAGGACCTCTTCACAGGCCAATCAATAGCATGGTACGACTCGGCTCGCCAGAAAACATCGTCCTCCTCCATGTCATCGAGCGCTCCTTGTAGTAATAAGCAGGCTTTTGATATCGCTGCATAACCCACTCGGCTAAATTAAACAGATTTTGTTTTCTCTGTGTCTCTCTATGACAACGTCGAGTGTTCGGGTCGAAACCGCTTGAGGTATCTGTTACCTCTTGCGATCCGAAGGGTTGTTATTAACCAAGTGCGCAGCCATATGCATCACCTCTCCATAGCTTTTTTCTCCATCCCTGTATCTCTTAGATAAAGCCGAGATAAGCAGTCTCAACAGAAGCACTTTCCCGGTGTCACACCACACTCCAAAACTCATTAAACCCAAACAAACAGCGAATCCTCCGAGGGATTGTTCTGGGTTTCTCTGCCGGGCCGGTTTCTCTCACATTACTTCTTTGCTAAGCAGAACTGTTTATTCCTGACTGTTTACGTGATTAAGGTCTGAGCCCTCGCGTCTTTACTTTGCGTTTTCATTTGGCTCCCGAGCCGCCCTGGCAGAATCGCCGTGGTGGATTTGGATGACCCTTTTTTTCTGATTAGCCATTGATTTCCCATAAGACTAGAGTGACACTCCTACAGATCAGAGCTCTGCTAATAAGCAGCGTAAGCAATAGAGGAAGTGCAATGAAGGCAGTGATAAAGCCACACAATCTCAGCGAGGGAAGCGTTATAGCTGTGGGTGGCGTGAAGCTCTTAAAACTAACCGGGAGCTGACAGGTTGGGGATTTACGATGGGTGTAAGACGTGGCTTTGTAATTACAGAGATAAATCTGACATCTCAAAACAATATGACGAATTCGATTTGATCAATCACAACAGAATTTGGTCTGAATGCTGCTTATGTTGATGTTCCCAAAATCAGGTGTAAAAATATGTCAAACTTTAAGCTTATTTACATGTAAATATGCAAATTATTACCTAAGAAAACATAATAATATTTAAAATATACTAATCCTTTTAGGCGTTACTTAAAGGGGTGGTCCGCTACGATCTCATATTTTAACCTTTAGTTGATGTGTAATGTAGCTGGGTGAACATAAACAACATCTCTGAATGTAAGATGCTCAAAGTTCTGTGCAAAGGGAGACATTGGCTTTTACAGAGTTAGCTTAGCAAAGCCTACAGCGAACAAATTTGGGAACTACAAAAAAATACATACGGGCTAGTGAGATCACAAGGGCTTCCGCTTACGTGCATTCACCATGCACACACACCCTGAGCAGTAAAGAGGCGTGGCCAGAAGCGCTGTAATTTTATGGCAGAGAAAGCTAAAATGGCATCCAAACGCTGCTATTTCCACAGAGCTTCTTCTGTTTCTCTATCTGGGCTTCCAAAAGACACGACACAAAGACAGAAGTGCTTACAGTTTAATTTTAATTATGTTCCAGATAATTTAAAAAATATATATATATAGCTAGTATTTGACAAAGGAGAACTTCCAGAATCTCTCCCAGTTCAGTGCTGGATTCGGCTAAAAACTCCTCTAACCGACGAAGCTGTGGATTGTGAGCCATATTCTGTAAGTGTTTTTATTTGTTAAAATTGATCAACTACATGCACAGTTTCTAGCGCTAACGGTATGTTGTAGTGAGGACGTAAACAAAGATGTATGGGAAATGCTGTTTGGCACCGCTAACAATTTAGCTACAAATTCATACTTTCAGTCAAACCTCTGTAAACATCCACAATTTTCAGCAGCGCTGCAGTGTCTCTCTATGCGGACACTTTCCATGCGTTCTACATCTCAAAAAACAAACTCGCAATAGATTAGTGAACATTTTACACATGCTTATTCCGAATATAAGACACTTGTCAGGTTTTATTTTAGAGAGCAGGCGTGAGGTTCAACTGTGTGCTCTTCATTTTTCTGTCTGATTTAGGTAGTTGACACTGCTAACAGCTGCTCTGTCTGGACTGTTTCCATACTGTTTACAAAAGTGCGCGCTTGTAGGGGCGTGACATGGAGCCAATCCGCAAATCACAGCACATTATGCTAGCTGACCAATCAGAGCCTCCTGCGGGTGGGCCTTTCAGAGGAATTAGGAAATATGACAGTGATTTTCATGTTAGCTGAGTAGCTGTATATAATCAAAGTAAGATATAGGAACAAATAAGGGGATTTTCTACAAGTGAAGCATGAGCACACATTGCTTTGCAGAACCAAGACTTAAAAATATACCCTGGACCACCCCTTTAAAGGTATACTACTGTATGCTGAAAAAAAGAACAATTACTCACCCTTGTGTTGTTTGAATACAATAGCCCTATGTACGTTTTTATACACTTTCTGAATATTCAATTATTATGACTGTTTTCCCAATGGGAAGTGAAAAAATTCTCCACAAGGTCAAAATTTACTGTTTTACTTCTGGGGACATTTGGTCCCCACATTGTAAGGAATACAAGGTGTACACACGCACACTAAAGAAAGACATGAATTTAATAATAAAGTGGTAAATGCAGTAACCTCAATGGCTAAAACATCTACAATGTCCAAAACTTAACATTTTTGTGTATTCCCTTTTTATTTACTTATTATTGAGAAGTTAATAGTAATTTATCATATTTATTACTGAATTACATGTGACATGCTATACTAAGTGATATGTGGTGATATGTTAGGGTTTGGTGAATAAGCAAACCAAAATGACATGTCCTTGAAGGCACATTTACATGCTAACATCTAGCAACATTTCTTGCCAAAAATAATTGTGTTTTGGGAGCCTGAAAAGCCAAATTTAAATGTATTTAATTTCATTGTGAATTAATGAGGATAATCCCGCCAGCACAGCAGTGTCATTGTCAAATTTTCAAAAACACAAAGGAATATTGTCGTCGTGTATTCGAACCCTGAGACTTTGTTTCTAGCAAGTTATTAGAAATCAGGATTAATAGAATATAAAATACAAATGCAAGATACATTCATTCATTTTCCTTCGGCTAAGTCCTTTTATTCATCAGGGGTCGCCACAGCGGAATGAACCGCCAACTTACCCAGCATATGCTTTACACAGCGGATGCCCTTCCAGCTGCAACCCAGTACTGGGAAACACCCATACACCCTCATGCAAAATACAATGCATGTATTATTTTTTTTCTCAGGTAAACATATGCATCGTTATCAATTTGTCTGCTTACTTTCATTCACACTTTCATCTGAAAACCACAGTTCCAGTCTGAAGAACTGAAGTAAATTAGGTGTTGTATTTGATGTAAAATTGTATTAGGTGTTGTATTTGATGTAAAATTTTGAGAAATGCAGATTTTTTTCTGCTGTTATTATTTAAAAGCATGGCGGTTCATTCCGCTGTGGTGACCCCAGATCAATAAAGGGACTAAGCCGAAAAGAAAATGAATGAATGGATGTATTTAAAGGTATTTAAAGAAATGAAATGGTGCACCAGGATGATCAAGCAATGATTACATTTTTATTTCATGCCAAACTAACTCTATAAACAATATATTTTAATAATTTCTAAAAAGGTATCACCTTAGAGAGAGCATTTTACCTTTTTTTCCGATTGTAAATATCCTCAGTTTCTCACTGGCTTGAGTATGGTTAATTTACAAACTAATATGTGTAAAATAGCCCATTATACTAATTATATCCACCCTAGTTTCACATGACATGTCCTTAACTGAAGCTATCCATTACAAAAAAGAAAATATTTCTGGATGAATACTCATGAGGTAGAACAAATTCATTACAGTGCAACTTTCCTGCTGCACTAACAAGTGTGCAAATGTCAGTAATTCACTCAGGAAAACACACAAGCTCTGTTATGCTACTAATATGATATTTAGTCTAATGTCAAAACGCTACGCAAACCAAATATTCTTGTTGTTTTCCCATATCTAACACTCTTTTGGGAATGAAATTTGTTGATGTATGCCAATAGGAACCAATGCAGCATAACGCATTGATCATTTATTTTTTGTGTGAACATGTTTCGGAGTAATTTCTCTTTTTTTAATAATAAAATGGTGCTAAAGGCAATAATTACTTAGTTACAAAAGAAAAAGAAAGAAAAAAAACTTGGTAATGCCCCAAATATATATATTTATATATACTTATATATATATATATATATATATATATATAAATATATATATATATATATATATATATATACTCACTGGCCGGCCACTTTATAAGGTACACCTTACTAGTACCGGGTTGCACCCCCTTTTGACTTCAGAACTGCCTTAATCCTTTGTGGCATAGATTCAACAAAGTATGGGAAACATTCCTCAGAGATTTTGGTCCATATTGACATGATAGCATCACGCAGTTGCTGTGTCAGCTGTACATAATGCGAATCTCCCATTCCACCACATCCCAAAGGCGCTCTGTTGGTTTGAGATCTGGTGACTGTGGAGGCCATTTGATTACAGTGAACTCATTATCACGTTCAAGAAACCAGTCTGAGATGATTCGTGCTTTATGATATGGCACATTATCCTGCTGGAAGTATCCATCAGAAGAGGGTACACTGTGGTCATAAAGGGATGGACATGGTCAACATCACCACCACCAGCCTGAACTGTTGATATAAGGCAGGATGGATCCATGCTTTCATGTTGTTGGTGCCAAATTCTGACCCTACCATCAAGATATCGCAGCAGAAATCGAGACTCATCAGAGCTCACTGCATATGTTTATGCTGCAAAGCCGAACATTTTAGTCATTTCTGAATCATGGCTAAAGAAATCCTTTCCCAATTCTGCTGTTTCCATCCTTGGTTATAATATTTTTCGACGAGACTTCTAAAGGTGGCGGGGTAATTGTTTACTGTAAGGATAACCTACAGTGTTCTGTAGTTGTCTCTAAATCAGTTACTAGCCAGTTTGAGTTAATAATTAAAAAATATATTTTATCAAAGAATTTTAATATTACAGTAGCTGGTTGCTATAGACCAGTGTTTCTCAACTGGTGGGTCGCGGGAACATTTTTAGTGGGTTGCGGAGTGTGCGTGGTCAAAAAAAATAAATAATAATAATAATTTATTTTGCTTATACCGGACTTTTATTTTGAAATGCCCGCGCGACAACAGTTTAGTTTAGTTCGGTAACTGAACATTTCTCTACCCTAACCGCTGTTTACAGTATTTATCGTTTTTACTTTGTAATATTTCTATAATTTGATACATTTTGTTAAATACAACAATAAAATATTGGGTCGCGGCTTGATGACCATGTAAAAATGTGTGTCCCGTGGCCAAACCAGTTGAGAACCACTGCTATAGACCACCCTCTGCTCCTGCATGTGCTCTGACCACTTTAAGTGAAGTAATTGCTCCCTACACTTCATCTGAGTTCATTTTGTTAAGGGACTTGAACTGGGATAGGCTTAATCCATCGTCATCCTTACAATTACAACTAGACGCTTTAAATCCGACCCAGATTGTGCAGGCCCCTACAAGATATAATACTAGGACTATGGAATCTGGTACATTAATTGACATTATTCTTACTAATAGGCCAGAAAAAATATCTGGCGTACTTTGTCAAGGCCTTAGATCGTTGTAGTATAGAGCACCACTTAAAACAATTCTCACACAGCAAATTTGCCAGTGTACATTTGAATTTAACACTTTTCTGGTGTCTATATGATTCCCACCAGCAAAGTGTTCAGGTTACACTTTCAAAAGTGTTGAATATATACACCTCTGCAGTGTAAAATATTTTACACTTAGAGTGTAAAAATGCACACCACATTAAACATTTTTAACACCTGCAGGGCAAACTGTCCAGTGTACATATAACTCCACAGGTGTTCAATTACACTCTCTTCTGGTGTATATACAATTCCCACCAGCCCAGTGTATAAGTTACACTTTAAAAAGGGTTGAATATATACACTTTAGCAGAGTAAATAAATTTACACTAAGAGTGTGAGAACTGTCCACTAGATTAAATACTCCACCACTGCCAGGTCTTATTTAGCATAAATTAAATTCATTAAACTGACACAAATTAACATTTTCCCCACACAAAATTAATAAAGAAATGTGTATATTTTAATATTTTAACACCCTGGAATAATATAAAATGTGAACAAACTTTTGTTACAGCCTAACTAAAATGAGTTTAAGCACATCAATTAAAGAATTATGGAGAAAGTTACAAAACAGAATTTTGAAAATTAAGGTTTTACAAAGGTATTTAGGACAATTTGTGTAATTTAACAAGTAGCCTAGGCCTATATATGCAAGTAAAAACTGCAGCTTATGCTATTAAATGCGGAAAATGACGTACCTCAACACCAGGTGGCTTTAATGTGGTTAACGCTGAAATGATTCACGGGTATACTCCCACAATCCCGATCTTAAAGTTGCACAATTGGCTTCTTAATTCTAAAATGTTAAAACCCTGACTCTTGTCATTTGTTTGCTTTCATGTCAAGTTTCCAAATTAAGGAGCTGCCATTAATGAAAAGGACCGTATTGACTCAGTGAAGTTCCCGTATGTGCAACTAACACCGATGAGGAGTATGGAAAGGCACCACCAGAAATGCACTGTTAAACTCACAATTTAACCCACATCAGTGCTAAAAACAGTAAATGTACACTTGGATTTTAACACTATAACACTACAGGGGCTTACACCAGAAATTCAACACCTCACAATTTGCTGTGCAGAAGTTTGTTTTTAAACGTTTTATGAAGAAATTTTGTGAACAAGCCTTTTTAAATGATCTGGCTGACATGGACTGGCAGACCAGGCAACATCTTTCCAAACAATTTTAACAACAGCATAACATGAATCCCACGTGAAACTAGAGTCAATACATTTAAGAACAAGTAAATGTACATAAATATTGAGTTAAACATTACTTCCTACAGTATTTTATAGGAATACTCTAGTATTAAATAATGGATGCCTTTTTGTTTGCTTGTATCATAATTTTATTTATTTATTTATTTATTTATTTATTTATTTATTTTTTTTTTTTTTGCTGAGATTGTCACAATGTATCATGGGACTGCCTTACTCACAGTAAACAATATATAGGCAATCCCACCATAAAATGAGGTGTCTCAAAAGCATACCTAATGCTCAAAAATTGTGTTTAGGTAAGCAGTGCGCATTAGGTTGTGAAACTGCCTGAAGTCACAATCCTTCACTAAAATTTGAACAAAACTCCCTTGAGAGATGCGGTTTGGTAAGCTGGACAGTCTCAACAGATGGACTGTAACTTTTCTGATGCAATAGCTGTGCAGTTTTAAGAATGAAGCCCTGAAATATTACACCATAAAATGTGTGTGGTTACAGAATGGCAGAATTGGATCAGCCACACAGCCCCAAGCTGATGTTCATTTTTATACTGGAATCGGGTTTTTAAAAAAAAATGCGACTTTGACTTATGCGCAGCATCTCAGCACTCTGACATGCTTCCTTAGGCCTGGATGGTTGGATAGCTCCTGCTGCTTTCTCAAACACGGCTGTCTACCACTCTGAAAGAAAGAGATAAATGGAGGTGGACATCATGGCTCTGCTCCAAAACCACTTTTGGTCAAATTTTAAGGCTGCATCGCGTGTATCTTTCATTCAGAAGGCAAAAGAAATCCAAGATAATGCTTGAAACAAGAAAAATGTTGATGATGAATAGCATGAAATCAGTAGCAAAATGTTTGGTAACACATTAAAATAATAGTCTGTTGTAAATAGCCAATTTAGCTCATTCAATTCACCTATACCGCATGTCTTTAGACTGTTGGGGAAACCGGAGCACCCAGAGGCATGAGCATGCAAACTCCACACAGAAATGCCGACTGACTCTGCTGGGGGTTGAATCAGCGACCTTCTTGCTGTGAGGCGACAGCGCTACCCACCGCGCCACCATGTCGCCCAATTGAACATTTCTGTAGATAAATTTACTGTATGTAATTTTAAGGTTATTAAAGTTCAAAACTTTTGCAAGATGTCATTTCTTTGTGGGACAATTACCATCACAACATACGACAAGACGAGTAAATGTGAAACACTGGCGTGAAAAAACATGGCCCGAAAAATGACTTTGAAAATCTTGAAGTTAGAACAAAGTAAGGCAAAATCAATAAAATCTTTCTACCACATTTTGCTAGCATAGTTAGCGCATTGCTAACATGAACTAACATGGTAACATACTGTTAACATTGATAGCACATTTTAACAAGTTTCTAACATCACTACCATATTGCTAGAATGGATTAGCGTGTTAGCATGTTAGCCTGAAAACTTGTAGTGTGAAAAGAGCATTCATTCATTCATTTTCGGCTTAGTCCCTTTATTAATCTGGGGTCGCCACAGCGGAATGAACCACCAACTTATCCAGCATATGTTTTACACAGCGGATGCCCTTCCAGCTGCAACCCATCTCTGGGAAACATCCATACGCACTCATTCACACTCATACACTACAGACAATTTACCCTACCCGATTCACCTGTACCACATGTCTTAGGACCACATGTCCTGGGGGAAAACGGAGCACCTGGAGGAAACCCACGCGACCACGGTGAGAACATGCAAACTCCACACATAAATGCCAACTGACCCAGCTGGGGTTCGAACTAACAACCTTCTTGCTGTAAGGCGAACGTGCTATCCACTACGCCACCGTGGCACCGTGAAAAGAGCAGATACTTAAAAAAAATGAAAAATTATATATATATATTATCATGAATATGAAAACGAATAAGTCTAAAATTAAAATCCCTACATTGAAAGTCAAAACAAGTTGAATCCCTTCAGAAGACTTGGATTAAATTACTGATTTTATAGGGATATATTATTTAATCTCTTTGATTGTTACAGTATGAAGCATTGATTTACAGTATGGTTGATTAGATTTTCAATGGAGGGACAATATCAGATTTCATAAAAAATATTCAACATAGGCTCATTTTGGAAATGTTGCTCTATATACATTTCTGGAGATCCTGGATTATGTGGCCAGAAGAACGTATGGCTGCATTTCATCTTTAAAACAAACACTATGGGACGATAGCTCCATGTGGACGGCTTTCCTGCTGTAACCAGTTTGCCCAGTAGCTTGCCATGTGTCGAAGGACTTGAGATGCAGAGAGAAATTGATCATTTTTGTTCAAGTCTGACAAAGAAAAGCCTAACGTAAAATAAACAGGTAAATTACGGATGAAAATGTGGTAAAAACCAGGCGGGGGCTTTTCTTTTTCTCGATTGCTTTTAAAACTCTCGATTGGGTTTAGGGAAGTGAGTGGGTGGAATAATCGGTGCTTTTGAAAACACTATTGGTTGGGTTTAGTGAAGGAGGAGGGTGGGTTAGTTGATTGGTCAGTTTGTCAGTTGACAGTAGCCTCTGGGGGCTTTACGCGAGAACAGCAGGCACAAATGGCACTGATAAGAGACATTTGAAATCTCAAAGAGCATACCCAGCGGCCTCAGGTACATTAGAGCAAACAAAAACAACAACAACAACAAAAAGTAACTTCTGAAATGTATATGGTGCTCTTCAGAAATGTATATAGTGGTACGTTTTCAGAATGAGCCTGGGTGGAAAATATTACCTCCGTATTTATGAATCATCATCAGCATTATCTGAGAAAAATCAAGGTGCAGTACATGTACAGTAGTTACAAGTAGGGCCAGACGGAATCAGCGGACAATTTTTGCTATTTCTGCTCAGAATTTTGTTAAAAATTTGCTATTTCTGCAGAATAATTTTGGGAGTATCGTAACCAAAACCTTAATATATGAAATAAAAAGTAATACCTTTTTAACTTTTATTTAATGTTTACAATGCAAATCCAATTAGATCCACTTTATTTGGTAAACAAAACAGGTCTCTCGTATAAAACATCTACTAAAAGGCAGAAAATATTACTTTATCACCTGTATTGTAAATAAATCATATGAATATGTTCATATTAGTCAATATTATTACTGAAATTAATTAAAAAACCTGAATAAATATACATTTACAAGTAAATAAACAGAATCAATGATAGTCAAAAAATCTGCAGAAATCTGCGAAATTCTGCGCGTGCAGATTCTGTGTGGGCCTAGTTACAAGTGATTATACGGTTTTATGATCTTCCTACCTGATGATATAAGATAAACACTTTTTAGACTTTTAACTAGCCGCACACATACACACATATAACTGACCCATCTAGACCTCATGCAGATTTTCAGGCAATTATTCAGACTGCTAATTAGGTCACTTGCCTGCTTTAGGCTCCGACAGTGCAGAGGTATGGGACGCTACAGACTGACCCACTGGCCCTCCTGCCCCAAAACCCAACAACAGAATCCAGGATTGGTCCACTGCTTACTTCAGCGCTGGATGTGCCAGCTTCTGAAAACTCCTGAGGTGGTCGGCAGTCTCAGGAGCTCACTATAAATACCGGCCAGCTTATGGAGCCTTGCGGTACTGTGGGGTGAGATCTAATATTCATAAAGTGCAGTTAAACATTTGGTTTGGTGTGAAACATGTGATGTGCTAGAAAAGTAAATGATTCAACAAGTTTGAGGAGCTTCTTAATATCAACATCAAATCAAAATTGACATAAAATCTTGGTCCTGGCTCTAACCATTTATTAAAAATATTCATCCACCTACCAAATAACTTATAGTTTTTAGGACAGCAGGGATGACAGAGTCTGTCCCAATGTCTCAGGCAAGAGGCGCACTTAAGTGAAGTTTATTTATAAACTAATTTCGAGAGGATCACGTGCAGATGATTGCTTGCAGCTGGTCCCTCATTATTCAATTTATGATTCACCTAAGCCACTATAAATACCCTAAGTTCCATATCACAGCCATCTTCATTTTGAAGAATGCCCCCTTCCACCCCTACTCCTCCTCCTTTCCTAGATGGGTGGCACGGTGGCCCAGTGGTTAGCACTGTTGCCTCACAGCAAGAACGTCACTGGTTCTAGCCCTTACCAAGCCAGCTGACGTTTCTGTGCGGAGTTTACACGTTCTCACGTGGGTTTCCCCCAGGTTCCCTGGTTTCCTCCCACTGTCCAAAAACATAACTTAAATTAATTGACTAATACAAATCGGCACCATAGACATGCTCCTAGTAAGTAGTTATCTTTTCATAGCAATCACTATCCTTTCATTAGCTACCCGCAGGGGAGTTCTCGAGATCTACCTAAGCTCAAACTCTCCTCTTGCCTTGCAAACAGGAGGGAGCCCCGGGCTCGAGGATCTTATAAGCTCAGGGCTCTCTCCCGGGACAGCATGCCAAACAAGCTTTATAATCAATCATCAGCTAAGTGCGAACTCTTGAAAAACAGATTTATAGATGTTAATTTTTATTGAAACATTTCATTGTTTTGTCAATGCCTGTGTTTTTGTTTACTGCCTCGGTGAAGTGATGAACATGTGTTTTAATTGTAAAGGACCTGCTAAAAAAGTTGCAAAACTACGATTGTTACATTACATGAGGATGCCCACTACATTACAAACCAAAGGAGAGGGCAAATTCTTTAGCAGGATACTACTCCTTTGCATAGTTCAGCCTCCACATCAAAGTTCCTGAAAGCAAAGAAGGTCAAGGTGCTTCAGGATTGGCCAGCCAAGCAACCAGACATGAACATTATTGAGCATGTCTAGGGTAAGATGAAGGAGGAGGCATTGAAGATGAATCGAAAAAATCTTGATGAACTCTGGGAGTCGTGCATAAACACTTTCCTTGCCATTCCAGACAACTTTATTAATAAGTTATTTGAGTTATTACAGAGATGCATGGATGCAGTCGTGCAAGCTATTGGGAGTCATGCACAATATTAATTATTTTTTCACTGCACCATGACTTTATATTCTTTACTGTACATTATTGCTGTTAAGTGACAAGACTTTTGTCTAAGCAAAGTCAGACCTTATTGTCCTAATTAAATAATAAAAAATGAAGGCATGATCATATTTTATTTTGGTAAAATAAGTGTAATCTGGAGGCCTTTTATATAAGCCACTTCTTATACCAAATGATCAACTAGAAGTCAAGTTATTATTCGGTGTTCCTAAAACTTGGATAGGTGACACAACTTAGGTAGTGTATGTGTGGGGTTATGTTATATTTAACTTGCTGGTTTATAACACAATCACAAAATAAAAACACATTTAAATATGTATATTAAATATGTGTTTATGTATGAACTGAAGAAAATGAGAGACTGAGTAAATTTAACTGAAACCAGATATTTCTAAATAACTTGATTCAGTCAAAACTGGCCACTATTTATGATTTAACTGTATTTGTTTAGTTATTTAGCTTGTTTGTTTCTTTATTTGTTTATATTTTAGATATGGTTTCAGGTAATTTCCTTCAACACTAAGAAAAGAGTTTCACATAATCAGTTTGTGTTGGGACAACATAAAGGAATTAAGTTAACTTAAGTGTCAAGTGTTGTTTTAGCTAATTTTATAATCAGTTTGAACAAACAGCTATATATATATATATATATATTTATTTATTTTATTATTATTTTTTTAAGGGTTTTCACCTTTATTGGATAGGACAGTGGAGAGAATTGACAGAGAAGCATGGGAAGCAGAGAGAGGGGTAGGATCGGCATAAGACCGCGAGGCGGAATCCAACTCGGGTCGCCATGAGCACCGGAGTGCATGTGTTGACGCACTAACCACTACACCAATGGCGCCGACACAATATACATATTTTTTTAGTAAAACCATGAAACCCAAAACAATGCAATGCATACAATTATAAACAATTATGAACAGCATATTAATATAAAATGGGGCAATAATTGTACTTTTTTTGAGTTTTATAATTTCACAGAACCTAATTATGTTCATGGATGAATACATGTTCTTCAAGCCAAGAAATACAACCTTTTATATGCTAAGTTAAGAAAACCAACACTATAAAAGTATTTAGGCATTGTAAAACAATTGCCTAAAAATGACAACAACATCAACAATAGTAACATACTATAGTAATCGTTTGTGGGCAGTGTGCTAACATGTAGCACCATTGCATTTTAATCAAAAACTAAAAAAAAAAAAAAAACTGCAAAAAAAAAAGAGTGAAAGATTATTATTTATTTACACAAGTGAGAACTGAAAGAACCTGCATGGCAAAGGTTTTACTTGAAGTTTTTACATTGGAAATTTACTCAGATCTGTGCACACAGAAATCGATATCGGTGGGAACTGAATATAAATGAAAAATAACCCAAAGTAATACTTTGCAATTCGTGCATGAACTAACTTATTGACAGAAGTAAAACAGGTCGTGAATGCCATTTTCGTATTGGCTTCAATACGATTCAATTGGTCCAAGCGGGTGCTCTAGCTTGTCGATAATGAGGTGTTACACAAGTATACAGAATAAAAGAAGGCTGGTGACCCTGCAAAATGCACAGTCACATACAGTGCAAGAACACACTCATACACCCACACTGATTGAGTCAGTAGGGGAGCAACCCGCTATGCCCACCTCAATCAGCACCTATTGAATTCTCCTTCTCCTTTCACTGAGGGCGGATGAGTTGCCCTCCACACAATGTGTTGGCGTAACTAATTCTTTAAAAAAAAAACACACACACACAAGATGACCACACATGCTGAATGAATAAATGGGGTTTCTGGTTCACCCAAACACAGAATCCAATATCATCACTCAGACTTATAAAATGAAAGCGCTGTGTCTAAGGGTACACGTCTGCCACATAAAGTGAGCCCTCTCTCTGATAGCCCATGTGACATTTCATCTATTCTCCCTCTGGGTTCTGTTGATCCGTTGTGTTACCTCTACCTCTTACGCAGGAGTCTTTCTCTCCCTCCTTTCTGCCTTCATCCATCCATACCAGGGGGAAAAGGTCAAGCGCACCATTATTTTATCCGGAACCTTTGGCATAACATTTATACTGAAGGCAAAAAATATCCACCAAAGTGAAATATGAAGGGAGGGCAAACAATAAGAGAGCATTATTGGTTAAGGCCAAGCGAAGCTTTGAAGCCGTAGCTAAAGAGTTCAAAGGCCCATTGTGCTGTTTGGCGAATACTTTGAAACACTGAATATATTTGCAAAGGTGTCAATTTTTATTAAACAACAGTTTTTCCCCTTTTGTTTAAATGAAATACAAAGCAGGGCTTATAAGGCTAAATGCTGTTGACAGTATACCATATATTCAGAGTTCAATGAGGATTGCCTATTGGCCTAAATCCAATTGGAAAGAGTCTGAAAAAACACCAGTTATATTCTGAATCATTGTCTAACAAGAATAACTTAATGAATTTACATATTCTGTATGTTATTTTTAGGAAAACATTTAGGAAATCCTACCCAGGCTCGTTCTGATAACGTACCCCTATATACATTTCCGGAGAGAGCAAAAAACATCCCAGAGCAAAATACATCCCATGCCTTTTGAGATCTCAAATTTCTCTCACGAGTGCCATTCGCGCCTGCTGTTCACACGTAAATCGAGCAGAGGCCGCTGTTGACTGACTGATTTACTGAATGACCAATCGACCGATAACCCCACCATCCTATTTTATTTTTTAGTCTGACCTGCTTTCTGGAACCGTTCTTCACCGAACTTAAACCCCGTTGTTGTGGTCAACTCCCCTCTGCGTCTCAAGTCCGCCAACGAACATATCGAGCTACTAGACAAACTGGCAACAGCAGAAAATCCGTCCAAACAGAGGTACCTGTAAGCGGTCAGCTGGTAAGCGAGAAAAGGAATACTGCCCATTTTGCATTTCATAGCATTCATTTTAAAGATGACATGCAGCCCTGCGTAGCTCTGGCTACATAATTTGCGATCTCCAGAAATGTATATAGGGCTACTTTTTCAGAATGAGCCTATGTTGAAGAAACACAAAAACACAACAGTCATTGGTTAATGAGCAAATCGTACATCATACAAATTCATGCGAATTAGCCACTAAAGAAAAAGTTACGAATTGCTGGGAGATTTTTGCTTTTAGGTTGTTAAAGCAAATATCTAATCAGCCAATCATATGGCAACTCAATGTATTTAGACATGTTGATGTGCTCATGACGATCTGCTGAAGTTCAAACTGAATATCACAATGGGAATTAAATGTGATTTAAGTGACTTGGAAAATGGAATTTTGTGATTTTCACTTCCAGTACAACTATTTCTAGGATTTGCAGAGAATAGCCTGAAAAAAAAATTAAAATATGGAGTGAGCAGCAGCTCTGTGGACAAAATTGCCTTGTTGATTCCATAGGTCAGAGGAGAAGCGCCAAACTGGTGCAAACCGATAAAAAGACAACAGTAAATCAAATAACCTCCTGTTAAAAAACAGGTCTGCGGAAGGTATTGTCAGAACACCGAGCACATCAAACCTTGGAGCAGAAGAGCTACAACAGCAGAAGAGCAAAAACTCACAAAAACTGGACAAGAGAAAATTGGGACCAACACAGTAATTGGTTCAAGGACTGCTTCAAATTAAAAA
>CAIGQQ010006515.1:175309-201038 GCA_903798035.1 Danio albolineatus | reverse complement strand
TTTAATTGTTGTATGACATATTTAACATATTTAACTGATAAAACATTTCTATTAGCATCTAACATTATCAGGGTGTGGTTTCCATTCCTGTAGATGTGGGGAAAATGCCATTTTCAGGGCCTTTAATATAGTACAGACAAACTGTATTAACATTTAACTGTCATTAGTTGATAATCAAGTACCTTGAAATGGACAACGAATCCTCTTCTGATTAAACATGACATAGCGAGCTTCTGCTCTGCTCTTCTTCTTGACTATACAGAATGAAACGTTGCGATCCATTTAGCGCCCTCTAGCGGCAAGTAATAACCAATAATATAATGCTCCGATTCCGTACTTCTTGGCAAAACCAGCAACTTCCTGAATAAAATGCAGCATATTTATGTGACTATATTAGCATTTAGATGTTACAATATAGTTTCCTAGCGAAAGGACAATGTTTTTAATAAAAAAACAACATACCTTAAGCAAAAGACGCGACTCCGGGTTGATTGTCTCCGCTTGGTCTTAAAGGCAAGAATGACGGCCGAAAATGTCAAATATGTGTGTTAGTTTCTCCAAACAACTGTAGTTTCTCCAACAATAAACCCGGGAGGAAGAGAAAGCGTTTCTACCCGCAGATAGACCGGCTATGAAGCGCGCGTCTGCATCATCACTAATTAAGAGTCCAGGTGAAACGGATAAAAAAACACGCACGGCACGGTTGAGAGGCACTTTGATAAAGAAAAAAAAACAATATTACTGCGTTATAGAGCTTAAATACACTTTATAACGCAAAACAACATCACGCACGCATAGCTGTTCTGTGTCAGTTACATCAGTTGACCGTTGAATTCAAAAATCTTAACCCAACTGGTTGAGTTATTAAATAAATAACCCAATAAAAGGTTAAAATAACCCAACAAAGCACCAAATATTTTTAACTCAACTATTGGGTTACGTTAATAACCCAACGTTTTTTAGAGTGTAGGCATCTATTTGACATTCACACATTAATGCCATTTTGACCACCAAAATAACGGCACAAAAAATAATAATAATAAGAGAAAAAATATATACATATATTTATCTGGATGCTTCATATCCAAATTATGAATTTACACTGGACTTTGTAACCCTACAATGCATGTAAACTAGTTTGATATCAAAATGACATCAAACTGACATTTAACAATGGCATCAAAAATCAATTACAGACAGTTCTGTAATTTATTTTGACGTGTTTTTGACGCCAATGTTAGATGTCAATTTGATGTTGTTTTGACATCAGGGTAGTCGATATCAAATCGATTAGCATTTTTGACATGTTTTTTGGTTGTTTTTTGGTGTTGTTTAGACATCAAGGTGCCAGCTTACTATCAATAGATCTAAACAGCTTCAACGGTCAAACCATATGTTTGTATAGTTTTTTTAAATGAGTGAAAGTTTGATTTTGGGACAGGGTGATGAGTTTTGAAATGCAAGGATTTGGACTACGGCAAGTGAAACAGTTTATTACTGGATGAGCAATGGACTCTGGAGGGAGAAAAGAAAAAAAAGTGATTGACAACAGAGGCAATTGATATGGCATAGTATGCACAGACAAGTGCAAGGACGGTAGATGGAGTGAGTTAAAGAAGTGATAGTTCTCCCTCTCTCTCATCCCCTTTACTGCTGTCACCACAGCAACATGCCTGGAGGGGACACAAGAGAGGCGGCATCCCTGGCAAAAACAACAGAGGAGGGGAGCAGGGACTGAAAGAGGGAGAACACAGGAATGAAAGAAAGTGAGAAAGAAAGTCAGAGAGTGAAAGAGGGGTGTTAGGAATGTCAATAGGCCAACATAGAAGAAGAGAGACAGGGGATAGGCCAATTAGTCAACATTAGTTCATATTTAAATGAATGAAGTATGAAGTGCACATTTAATTTATGTTTGATAGTGATAATGTTCAGTGAAGACTAAATGTATAATATATGTATGGTAGACCCACATATGAGCATCTTTTAATGACCCCACTGCCTAGTCATTCAAAATCTATACCTTGAAAGGCGTTCATTACCCTCCTCTAATTATTTTTTAAAGAAGGCTTCTTAGTATTCCTCAGTGGAATGAACCGCCAACTTATCCAGCATCTGTTTTACGCCGCAGATGCCCTTCCAGCTGCAACCCATCACTGGGAATCTTAAACACTCATTCACACACATACACTACAGACAATTTGGTTTACCCAATTCACCTATACCGCATGTCTTTGGATTTGTGGGAGAAACCGGAGCACCTGGAGCACCCAGAGGAAACCCACGTGAATACGGGGAGAACAAACAGACTCCACACAGAAATTCCAACTGACCCAGCCGAAGCTCGAACCAGCGACTTTCTTGCTCCTAAGTGATCATGCTACACACTGCGCCACCGTGACGCCCCAGTCTATATTCATTATAAACAAAGTGACGATGTAAATATTCTAAAACAATATCTGATTTCTAACTCAATCTGCATAGGATCTTTAGTGACACAATTAAATATTTTTTAGATGAAACATTAGTAATGTATCTGACGAGTTACATGCAGTTTTTCAGTGTGGCAATGTCTGATACACAGTAACTATGTTTACATGGACATCAATAATCAAATTATTTGCCTTAATCTGAATAAGACAATAATAGGATCTAGGTGTTTACATGAGTTTTGCTTTCATGATCCAGTTTTACATGTTATAGCACATAATTCAATTAATATCATTGTGTCACCACACTATCCACATTTCGTGTCATTTCGGGTGTTTCATTTTTAATTTGTCGACTTTAACTGCTGCAGTTTGGCATTTTCACTTTTCATGCATACCCCCCATGAAAAATGAGATATTGGATGCGAGTATGAACTGCTGGAAGAGTGTAGTTTTAATGGAATTTGATACCATATAGGAAAAAACCTCAGTGTTTAGCGATGCAGGTGTCTGTGGTCCTTTACTGACTCGGTAGGTGCAGTGAATAGTGTCAAACGACAGTTTGTGTATGAAATATGTCGTAAAATGCGTAAAAAATCCTACACTCTGGTAATAGTTGAATAAAGGTGTTTACGTGTCTGAACTGCGCTTCAATAATGTGACTAAAATCAGCGTACTCCACATCTTTATTCGATTTCTGTTTAGTTCGATTATGACTTTAGTCAGATTTAGATCATCAAAAAAATCACTATTTAAATGGTAGACTCTTAATCAGAGCATTGTCTTAATTGTATTAAAATCGGATCTTTGGTGTCCATGTAAACGTACTCACTGACAAGATGTTTCACTCATAACAAAAACTCCCTATCCACTATATAGTGAATTAAGTCTGTGTCTGCCAATTTAAAGGGCTTTCTGAATTATTTATATTAATTCACTACTTTATATCAATCCACTCTAATTTCAATTGACATTTCCCAAAGTGAAAATGGTGATTGAGTGTAAAAGAAAAAGAAATATGGAAAATGGCGGCACACGAGGTGGCAACCCATTTTACCTCAGGGGTCAGCTCGAGGACACTGACTGGAAACCCCATGATAATAATGTTTAAATAATGGATGGTGTTCATACATGTGTGTAGATTATAGCTGACAGTTGTTTTTTTAATGATCATTTTTATCAATTTATATTTTATATTATATATTTACTGTTATATAGAGGGCGGCTTAGTGGTTAGCACTGCTGCCTCACATCAAGAAGGTCGCTGGTTCAAGTCCCGGCTGGGCCAGTAGGCATGTATCTGTATGGAATTTGCATGTTCTTCCCATGTTCGCATGGGTTTCCTATGGGTGCTCCGGTTTCCCCCACAATTCAAGGTCACGTGTTATAGGTGGATTGAATAAACCAAATTGGCCTTAAAGTATGATTGTGTGTGTGTGTGTGTGTGAATGAGTGTGTATAGGTGTTTTCCAGTAATGGTTTGCAGCTGGAAGGGCATCCGCTGCGTAAAACATATGCTGGAATTGTTGGTGGTTCATTCCGCTGTGGCGATCTCTGAAATAGAGACTAAGATGAAGGAAAAGTAATAAATGCATGTTATATAGAGTGAGATTTATATAGATTAAAGTAAACAAAATAACAAGCAAGGTGTTTCAGTCTTTCAAAAATATAAGTAAATGTAAGGAAAGAATAGCAATTCATAATGCCAAACAGAATATATCGCAGATGGGTTAGCATAACGTTCATGACAAAACTGTGCGCTACAGAGTGTTCTCTGACACCTGGCCGCAAGCTATTTACGTCAACATCTAAATGAGTGAGAGGTTTCGGACACAGTGGAATATTGGACACTTCATGTACTGAACACTCACAGCTTTAATTACATGGCAGAGGCGGTTTGTGATCGGTTGCTGTACTACTGTAGCTTGCAGTCAATTGTAAGACAGGGACAGAGATTATGCAGATGAAAACTGGATGGAGGTTCAGATAAGATCACCAGAGAGAAGTCTGTCATATTACCAGAATACTGATATGTTGATTAATGCATGGTCAATCAATCAATCAATCAATCAATCAATCAATCAATCAATCAATCCTGGCTAAATTGACCTAAGAGTTAGTTAACTTGTTTTATCTTTAATTACAAACCACTTATATTTGTAATCCTGGTCTTGAACATGATTTGATTTTTTTTTTTTCAACATTTTACTTGTTTACTGTTATTTTTTACACTGTAAAAAGTTAAGGCAACTCAAACCGTTTAAGGAAACCAATTGCTACATTTATAGTAAATTTTGAGTTAACTACACTAATTTCATTTGATAAAGTTGACTGTTGGGTTTTATGGTGTATGTTTGTCTGATTGTTGATCTGTGTTGGCTATTGCTGTTAACCAAATTGCCCCTCTGAGACAATAATGAAATTCCAATCCAATTATATTCTACTAACATTAACTATTCAGTTAATGCTTTCTTACCTCTGTGAAACAATTAATGCATGATCTACTATGTTCTTGTTCTTAAATGAACATAATTTAGATTTTTAGCAACTTAAAATAGACAAAAAAAGGTTTTTGTTTTTTTAAATGACTTAAATAAAGTGCATTAAATGTATTACAGACACACGTATACATAGTCTAAGTGTGTTAGGGGAGCGCGGGGCACAAAGTAACGCGGGGTAAAATGTAACACAGAGTTTTGAGGTATTTTCTCAGGGTTAACCAAGGTTTTCACTACAGTGTCGGCAGACGTCTTCCTGACAATTATTGAAAAAGTTTGGTGAAATTTAGTTGAGAAACACAGGAAAAAACATTTTGCAGCATAAAAGTATTTTTTATTATTGTCGATTTGTTTTCTTTTTAAGAAAATCTGTAAAAGTATGAACGTAAAATCTTACATTGCTGTGAGTACTGTCTTCTAGGCTAAAAAAATTTAAACATTTTGAAAGATGTAAGAAACACACAGTGAAAAAGAAAACATGACAAAGCGGGGTTAGTTGTAACAGGGTGTTACAATTAAGCCACACGCTGTTGGACACCAGTTAAACTAACAAAATACTTTTTGAATTTTGAGTGTAATGTTGGGAACTTTTTATATAAAATGTTTTTAATAGAAAATATTCTTTTAAAATAGAAAATTTGAAAATTATTTTATTGCTAATAATGAAAATAAATGCATTGTATAATCATGGATAAATTGAAAATAATGCAAATAAATCCAAATGTGTTAATCCAGTAGATAAATAAATAAATAAATAAATAAACAAATATACATACTGTGCTATGTAGAATAAAAAAATTGAGCTAAGCACTAAGGAAATATAGCTACTATTTAAAAAAACAGAAATTAAATTAACTGTGTAAAATCTGCCTTTGTAAGCATGTGTTACAACCGACCTTCTGTCTGTTACAACTTACCCCACTGGAGGGGTAAATTGTAACAGTTTTACTCCTGGAACGTTTGGAAATACTGCACAGAAACCACAGGTCCGGCGATCATACGTCCAGTGCTCATTTGTAGGAGAGGCTTGTGTGTTGTTGGTAAAAAAAAAAAAAAAATGGTTTGTCTAACCCCATTACTTTGTTCATTATTTGGCCAAAACTAAAACGTGCCACTCTATGCTCCGCTCTCCCCTCGATGTGTGTTAGAAAGAGATCTGAAAAATAAAAAAATAAAAACTTCTGCCATTTTGTATATTATTATCATTTTTTTTTTACATTTGTAGGAAAGCTAAAAATGTTTTGAACCTACATAGAAACCAATTCAGCACTTATTCAAAGATTTCCCCTTTTCATAGTTTTAGAAGTAATTATTTTCCACTGACCCACATTTCAAATCCTCTCACTAAAACTGCACTGTGGAAGAAAAGCACAAAATAAATCCTCAATATACAAAAATAACTCTAGCAAAATATGCTTAAACATGACAGAATTATTTACGTTGGCTAAACCATTAGAAATAAGCCTATGCATGGCTTATTAGGTGAGGATGAGGAGGCGGTGGGGGCGTGGCTATTGCTCCGGCAACCGCATCCTGTCAATCATATACTGTGGCGGGAGCAGAAAACGAGTGTCAGTGAGGACGCGTATGATTGCCTTACTTTTCCCATTACTGTTTGACATCGTCTGCTTTCGGACAAAATCCAAAGTAAACGAATAAAGGGATCTAACAAAAGCTCAAAGAAGTTCAGTGACCGCAAAATATGGCCGTGTGAGTTGACAGAACAGTGTTTTACACTTATTGGGTCTCTTTTTTTTTCCTTCGGTCGACGCCAGTCACCTAACCAGAGACACCTGCCGCTGACGACTCTCTTGGTCATTTCAACCCTCCTTCGACAGTTTACCTTTCAATTTTCCTCTCTTGTGGCGGATTTTGTCTCACAAAGGAATTATTCAGTAACTTGTTTCAGTAAATTCCTACAGACCTGCTCAGGATGCCTTGGATGAGAGTCTCTCTGCCATGGAGTTGCATTCGGGAAAGCGCGAAGCTCTGTGACTGAACAAACTAGCCGTACTGCGGCACGGCTTCGCGAAATAAACGCTTTGCGACTGTCTGTCCGCTTGCTGAGTCGCAGGAATGTTGTAAAAAGCGCTTGTTTTGCGTGGGACTGGGGGACTGAGAGTCGAAGAAGGCGAAGAGACCACAGCAGGTGCACGTGAACGCAGGAATATTATAATGGCTCTCTCGGCGGTGTCTCTCTACCTCCTCGCGCTCGCCTGGACGAACTTGCGCCCGGTCCACGGGAACAACCGTCACGCCGTGTATTGGAACAGCTCAAACATCCAGTAAGTGGTCTCATAAGTTTATAAACCGCGGGTTTGGGTAGATGTAGGTCCCGTGCGACGGCTAACGCGTTGAAAACGAGGGAGAAATGACAGGTGCATTTCATGATTACATGTCCGGGTCAACAGAAAAATCAGAAACAAACTAGATTATTTTTTGGTTCTGAGGGTATCTGAGCACAATTGAGATGTGCATAATATGCAGGTTTTATTTTCATGTCACATTTTTCACAGCGTGATCAAGTTTTTTTCATCATACCACTCTTGTAAGTATTTTTTCTAAATAAAAGATGATGTGTTTATATTGATTTTGCGGTGATGCATAACCCGAACATTCTCTTGACAGGTTTCATGCGATTTACTGGAGAGTTTTGATGTAAGGGACAATTATCTGATCACGTGCTGTACATTTCGACTGGTGCGCTGAGGAAGTTGATGAAGTGGCTCCTGATTGAGACATGTTTGCTTCAGCTCCAGCCTGATTTATTTCTTATGCTATCACAGGACTTGATTGTGTGCATTGTGTGCTGACAGGTGATAATTCACATTACCTGACAGCCGAGACTTCATCGCCAAATAATCTGAGGAAAATCAGTATGGTGTGCTTTTCTTCACTTTTTTTTTCTCTCTTAATCTCGCCATAGATGTTTCTCTCCCCTCCTGCCCTGATCCCTTGTCTAGAAAAGCTTCTACGCTGTAGCCCTTCTTCAGTTTAATTTCTTTTGTCTGTAATTACAAGAACTGTAGTGGTGATGAATGAGAAGTCTTGTGCCTTTAGTGTTATTATCTTAAGATTAATCACATTTATCTCTCCTCTGATAAAAGGGAGGGCGAGCAGCTCCTCCCTTTCCCCCCCTCATGTCTATTTGTATTCATCTCATCCACTTATCTCCTGGCTGTATTCTGCTCTCCTCTCGTCTTCTGTATCACTTTCTGCGGTCCTTTTAAGCAGTATTTCCCTCTTTCATCTTGCTATTGATATGCATTACTGTATGTGATGGAAATATGAGAAATATTTAAACTGGGGGTCAGAGAATATGTGGCATGAATGTCAGCGAGCATTGCACTCAAAACATGGCTTTAGCATTACTGAAAAGACTCTGGAGCAAACCATGGGCCCAACAAGCACCAGCTGCAGCAGCAATTAAGTGTGTGAATTTGTGTGTGTGCATGTGTGGGTGTTTGTGTGTATAGAAAAGATGAGAAGAGAGCCTCATTAATACCCAGGTCCTCATTATCTTAACCGCAGCATCTTCAAAGTGCACAGCAGTCACACGTTTCCCTGGTTGTCACATTCTGTTGATGCTGTTATCTATTACCTTTAATTATCCTTTGTGTTTGAACGCAAGTTTTGGTTAGATGTCTACATATGTATGCTTCTCCGTGTTCATAAAGCAAGATATAAAGTAGGCTGTATAGAATCATTTAATTAAATTGTTGCGTTAAAGTGGTTTGGTAGGTTCAGTTCAGTGAAAGTTTGTGAATGGATGTCACGTAAGAATGAAATGAGATGTCTGACTTGGCAGGAGCAAATGTTTTTGGATTGTTACAGCACTTTTAATAAGAACTTGGTGTTTTTGTGGTAATGAAGGTTTTTAAGAGTTTACAGGACATAATTCCAAGGTTACATTTATACTAGAGCTTTGCAATTCATCGCAATAAATAAAATCGTGATTTAAGCACATGCAATTCCTAATAACGTAAGGCTACAATTTAATATATTAACTTATTTTGATCATTGTTCATGTTCTTGTGCACATGATTTTAATATGTTAACCAATCAGAGCTGACGCAGCACACTGGGCAATTACAGCTAAGCTGAGCAGGAGAAAGATGTTAACCAATCAGAGCTCACTTCGCGCACAACGAAGTTGAGCAGTAGAACCGAATAGGTGGTTTTGATTTACATTAGTTTTTATTTATTGTTCTGACTGGAATTGAGGTTAGTTAATCTTTATTTTTTTCATGTTGTCTGTTTTTAAGACAATTTTTTACAGTTTTGTTTATCAAGCAGTTAGTACTACTGCATACAGTATGTTTTTAACTAGAGTTGAGGTTAGTTAATCTTAATTTATTTTATGTGGTCTGTTTTAAAGACAATTTTACTACAGTTTTGTTTATTAAACTTAATACTGTTATTTCATTGTGAAATGTTTTGTTATACACTTCTTGTGCACTGAATACATTTATAATGCATGTATGTAGCTTGTTTGAAAAAGCAAAAACAGTTGCCAAAATTGCAATATTCGTTCAAAATGTTTTTTTTTTTTTTAAATTAAATGATTCTTTTGTCCATATTTCCCAGCCCTAATTTTTACAGCTTTGTCGTCAGCTCAAAAAAATCGGCCAGGTCATTTTCTACAATAACACTGAAAACACAAACTTTTGAAAATTGCATGTTTTCAAAGTGTATGTTTTTTAAATTATACCAAAATTAACTCTATGTAATTATTTTTAAAATAGTAAGATACTGTTTATGTGTTCAGTTTATTGACATATTTAACAGCAGTGGTGGCTCAAAGTAGGCACTTGAGAAAATTTACATATACCATTTATTATTCCAGTAGATATCATCTTTTTCAGTATTACTTGTGTCTTGATTTTTTTATTTACTTAAGTAATAAAGAAATAGTAATGAAGAATTGTATTTATTTATTTATTTTTTGCAAGAAAATTGAATTGCCTAAACATGTCATTGTCTAATAACCACACTAACAATTCTTCAATAAAGTTAAAAGATTTGAAACCGCATTCCCACTTGGACTGCACAATATATCGTTTCAGCATCAAGTTCGCAATGTGTGCAATAGCAACAGTTGGAATCATAATAGACTAAAAATGTATAATTTGCAAGTGTTTTTAAGGACTGGGGGAAAATTCAGAACAGCTCAATGCATCAAAGAACAAGAAATTATATTATTTGTAACTTTACTAAATGTTCATTTCATAGAATTATTAATTTAATGAAGACAATAGTGTTATTTTACATTTGCCTTTTAATTTCTGTGCCTGAATACTATTAAGACTGTAAAGCACTGTTTGTTTCATTTGTTTCTTTTTTCTGACGTATTTATTAATGCTTGAAATTTGCTGTTTTTTATGCAAATTATTCAATCATTACCCTCTAGAATCATCTTAAATTATGGAATTCTTTCCAAATAGAGCTATTAAAGCAGTCTATTTTGTTTGTATTTATATCGCTATAAGGGCGCCACTGTGACGTAGTGGGTAGAAAGTTCACCTCACAGCAAGAAGGTTGCTGGTTTGAGCCTCGGCTAGGTCAGTTGGCATTTCTGTGTAGAGTGTTTATGTTCTCTCCATGGTCTCGTGGGTTTACTCCGGGTGCTTCGGTTTCCCACAAGTCCAAAGACATGCAGTATAGGTGAATTGAGTTGGCTAAATTGTCCGTAGTGTATGTATGTGAATGAGTGTGTATGGATATTCCCCAGAGATGGGTAGCTGCTGGAAGGGCATCCGCTGCGTAAAACATATGCTGGATAAGTTGGTGGTTCATTCCGCTGTGGCGACCCCAGATTAATAAAGGGACTAAGCTGAAAAAGAAAATGAATGAATGAATGAATATAATCGCAATGTTAGATTTTTCCAATATTGTGCAGCCCTAATTCCCACCCTCACCCCATTCAGATCAGTTTGTAAAATTTGTGAATAGTTTTCTAGAGGCATCATTGAATCATTGAGTTGTTGACTGTGAGCAGATGCCAGTCCAGTCTACAAATTAATTGTATAGTGCAATTTGTGAACCAATTTAACTGATAGAATTCAGCTTGTTCTTGAATTAAACACCATCTCTGAGGAAGTGATGACTAATCCCCTTTAAAATAACATTTTACTTAGCTTCATTCAGGAAATTTAGTGAAGTGAAAGTAAAAGTTTCCTACATTAAAATACTGAGATAAAGTACAGATACTTTAAATATGTACTTAAGCACAGCAGCGAAGTAAAATAGTTAAAAATGCTAAAGTTACTATCCACCACTGTCTGTAAGTACTTGATAACCAAAGTAGCAGTGGTGGTCTACAGCAGTGATTCTCAGCCCCATTCCTGGAGGACCACCAGACTTGTTTTGGATGTCTCTTTTGTCTGTCACACCCATTTCAGGTCTTTCAGTCTCTGCTAATGAGCTGATGATCTGAATCAGATGTGTTTGTTTAAGGAGACATGGGCTGCGTCCAAATCACATACTTCCAAACTATATAGTACACTAAAATCAGTATGCGAGCCGAGTAGTATGACCGAATTAATAAAATTTGAATATAGAATGCAAGAAGTACCTGGATTACCTACTAGTGAGATTCTGAAGTGCGCATTGGATGGACGCTACACTATCCAATGATGCCCCGCAAGAGAATTCATGAATAGGAGTGAAGAGACACAACTGATACGAGTATCGAGATAAAATGGCGGATGTAGTACGTCTGAGTTCCATTCATACTTCTCACATTCTGACTATATAGAATGTACTTTTCTAATGGCAAAGTAGTATGTTCAAATTCTAATGCAGTACCTACTGAGTAGTAGGCGGTTTTGGATGCTTCCATGGACAATAGCCAGAGAAACACTGATTTACAGTACTGTATGCAAACATTTGTGTGTCTTCACAAAGTGACATCGCCAACTACAGGCCTGGCATGCATTATACAACATTTGAACAGATTTTCATAGATCTGTATGAATGAAGATCATTTTGACAATGTTAAATCTACATAAAACTGTCTAGCACACATAGGAGAAACATTTAGCACACCGTTGTTATTCAGACGCACTTTAAGAGTTGTGTATGATCAGAACTCGGTTGTCAGGGCATTCTTACCTGCACGTCTCTGTTAGTACAGAGTCTATTTCTACTCCCACACTGGGAGAAGATCTGTAAAATAATGCGTAAACTGACCCAGATTGCAGGTAGCCGAGGAACTCTCTGAGGCCATACGGCATGAATACTGATCCCAGATCAGTCCTGAGAGGCTTAAAGCTTCAGGCCACACACTACTCAGAAGCGCATGCAGGCATGGTACAAACTGGAGCAACAATCTCCCAACCAACCAGTTCCCAAGAGTCCCTCAAGGGCATGAGAATGTTTATGGCCCAGTGGGTTGTCACAGTTCTAGGTGAGACCTTCCTTTTGCTCTACCTGCGAGCCTAACGTTTGGTCCAGCCGAGTTAGCTGTAGAACCAGGAGAGCGCTTCATGTTGGCCAATGCAAGCAATGCTCACTTGAGCTCCGCATCCCACTGCTCATATCGTCGAGACAGATAAAAGCGCAGACTGATAAAAGCTCTTTCATGAATGCGGCGAGAAAACCTTGCTCACGGAGTCTGTTTGAAATTTCACTGTAAAGTCAAGTGAATAGAGGATCATCAATCATGTGAGATGATGCGTCTGGGGAAAATGCCAAATCTGGAAAGTCAGAAAGACGCGACTCCCGGTGTAATACGACAGATATTCGCATGGAGTGCTTCAGATGTGTATAAACAACCAAAACGAACATGTAGGGGGTGTTGATTCGGATGGCGAGGATGAGTCAGTAGCACACGGCTGGGCTTTGATTGCATCTGCACGGCCCCATTAGGAGGCAACGCTCTCAGCTTCTGCTGGCACTGGCACTGCAACCCAAGCTCATTACAGCTGTCCCGGCTAATGGAACACACTCACACACAAAGTCATTTAGTTGTGTTCTGTCCAACGCACAAACAAAGTCCCTCGCAAACAAGTATGCATACTAATACACCTTATGCAGATCAAACTGACCTGTAAGGCGAATGAGAAAAGCATTCATGCACGGAAATGTCAGGGAAAATCCAACCTTTTTAGACACACACACATTAAATCATTGCTGCTCTCAGGTTCTCTGCTAATTAGTGAAGTTTGATGTGGAACATGTGTAGCTGAGCAAGGTGGCCGTGGGGTACATTTCCTGTGGCGACGTGGCCTCTTGCACCCAGCGCCAGGTTGGTGTCATGGCCCAGAATCAGAGCAGGGCCCTTTAATTGGTCAGCCTCTGTCAACATGATGATAACAAACGAGAGACCTGCTCTCAGAGCTCTAGGCTAGGCAGGCTTATGTAAGGGGAGATTTACCTTAGAAAGACCCAATGAAATGTAATGTGTGCTGTGAAAGAAGGAACATACAGGCTGCAACACAATGTGACCTTTAAAAAGCAGGGTCAAATGAATTCGAAACTTGTTGTAGTGAACTTATTCTCGGCTGTGGTGTGTTGCTAAATTAAAAATTTCTTCCAGTAATTGTTTACCCCTGGAGTGACTGTGAGACCTGATGACTTGATTGTTTCAGCTAAACCAGTTGCTTTACTAAAGGTCTGAGTGTACAAAAGGGAGGTGGAATTATATCTGTAATGTCCATAATACACTTTCAAAGTCTGCGTGAACCAGAAATTGCTGAGACTATGTCGAGAAATTGCTGAGACTATGTCACTATGTTGACGTACTTCCAACTTGGGCTGTGCGATATGGGTGAAAGAAACCATGAAACCAAATCATGATTTTCTTGAACAATATTGCTATTTCGATTTTAATCATGATTTTGTCACAGACAGACTGAATATGTGTTTCAAAATTTCAAAAGAAATACAATTAGATCTATATCAAAGACCTGTAACATGTCTCTAAAACAGACATATAAGAATTACCTAGTAAAGCTGTAACAAATTGTCTCAAGAACAGACCTAAGGCACAACAAATGGCCCCGTCAAACTTCAGTAAGGCTCCGATGGTCTGCTGGACCAAATATCAGAAGTAGTTGCATGTGTGTTCACGGATTTGTTTTGTCATGCATAGACCGTAGACTTTGTGACTCTGCCTTGAAATGGGCCATTCACATACCGCGTCTTTGTGCGCACAAATCCATGCTTTCCAAAGGAGGCGAGTGGATTGCGTGCACAAATTGAGAGCGGCGCGCGCACATATGCCAGGTCCACCCAGATGAAAACGTCTCTTTTCAGACAAACTTAAGTGTAACTTTTCAGAATGCTGCACCGCGAGTCACGTAACAAGAACTTACCGATTCAGCTTCATACTTTTTATAAAATTTACACATTTTGGTAAGACAAACCCAAGACATCGAACACCTAGTGCTTTTAATTTTCTCCATACATAACATTGTATCGGAACTTCAGCAATGTTTTGTTAGGTTGTTATCCTCTGAGAAAACAGTTGATGGTCAGCGAGCAATGACAAAGGAACGACCGCAAAGCACGTTGAAAATGCTGAAGAAAGCGACTCACTCACGCTTTCCACACACTTTTAGAAACAATATATGACTAACTTACAAATTACCTGGTTCTGCCATACATCAGCCTTCTTGTGTCCAAAGTAACTTAATCCCATACCACAGATGTTGACTTTATTGGCACCAAGTCCTCCTGTGCTGAACTTCCTGCATCATTCCTGTATACGCAGGCTATTCAGTCTCCTGTCCTCGCGCTCTGTTTTGAGCGTTATGATTGGTTCAAATACCATACTGCAGGAAAATCATGCTGTAAGGGGATTTCTATACGATTTCAATTAAACGCACAGCCCAATTAATCGCCCAGCCTACCTCCAACTGAAACTGAATATCAAGTAATCTTTTTGCACATGATTACCTTTTAGCAAACTAACTATAAACTAATGGGGCATGGTTAAGAATATTGTGGCTGAAGCTGTCAAACTGACATCAACAGAAAAGGTCATCGGAAGCAAGTCACCATTTGACGATTTGATTGAAGATTACCAAAATTTCGGTGGATCAACTTGCATGGCTTATTTGTTCACCTAAACAATAACTATGTGCACTTGCAAAATAAACATCACACTTTTTTGCCCCTTTAACTGCTTTCAGATGAGATTGTCTTTTGATGGAAGTAAGAATATAAAGTGCAACAACAAAGAAAATCCACCTAAAATTGTATAACAATATAATAAAATTATAGGAAAACTACAAAAGTAATTTCATTAAGGTGGTTTTCCTTTGCTGTTGTACTTCTAATTTGGGAACAGTGTTTTGTACTCTGTGCTTCTGCCACATTTTGCACAAACTGCTGCTTTAAGGTATTGCCAACCTGAGTACATTACTTTAAAATTATTAAGTAGCAATTGACTTTATTTTTTTAAAACTTGCTTTACCACGAGTGTAAGGTGCATTTTCAAATTATCTCGAAGTAGTGTATAAATTAGGGTGTAAATGAAAAGATATATAAAGAGCTTAAAACAAATACATTTTCCATATATCAATGCATCCTACATATTCACAAATAATCTAAAATGAGAGAAATATTCACTTGAAGGATGTTTTAATATTATCTTTGTATCTCACACTCTAAACCTTTCTGTTCAAACAAAAGTTGTTTATTTTACATCACACAATGCTCCATTATTTTAACCATTATTTTTAACCAGGCAGCTGTGTCTCAAGTTTTAATGGAAAAATGCATCCTGTGCTAATTATCCTTTAGAAACGACAATATGCTCTGTTGTATGTTACAGTCCTTCACAGAGTGTGCTCACACATGAGCAGATAATCAGGTGTGCTGTCATGCAGAGGGATCTTATTATTGCCGATGTTGTTATTGTTATCATTGCTGCAGTTAACTGTAACATTTGATAACATCTTTAATAAAAAAAAACCTCCTCAATTAAAATATAAAACCAAGGCAAAACATTGAATTAATAAATTGATTTGAATTAATAAATAAATATGAAAAATCACTCAACTGTATAAACACGTTATAACTATTTAAATACACAAAAACACATACACAAACCTGAAACAATAATCTTTCACTTCTGCTTATCAGGCCTCATATCTAGTGAATATTTATTCCCTAGCATGTGAAAGTTTTGTTTCTTGATTTTAATTTAAAGGGGTCACGAACTGAGAAATTAAAATTCCCTTGATCTTTTGGCATACTGTATAAGAGGTCACTGTATTATTAAGATATCCTGTAAATTTCAGCACCAGACTTGAAAGGAGGAAGCGGAAAAGATTGGAATTTTTACGTCCAATGAATGACGGTTCAATAGACATGGTTAAATGAAACAAACCTCCCCAAAAAAAGCACATGAGGTCATGGTAGAAGCACGTGGCCGCAGTGGCTTTTCACTTTAAAACATTATCGTTTGGGGGTGGGTTGGTCAGTCAATATCAAGCTGATATATTATGCACAAGCCGACTGGCTTCTCTCACAGACGCGCATGAGAAAGACATGATTCGCACAAGACAATATTCACAGTAATGTCCACTGTAGTCTCTGCTGGATTTACGAGAAGTGACACGTATGACAAAATGCGCCAAAGTAACGTATTTGAGATTTTCAAAAATGCATAATGCGCCCTCTACTGGATTTGTGAAAAGAAAAACCACAAGAAAACATAGTCCGCAGTACATATTTGGTTTTTAAAAATGGAATGGAAAACTAGGTTGCTGTTGAAGGAGGTGTTTGTGAGGTCAGCAGAGGGTGCTCATCCTGCAGTCTTCATGGGTCCTAATGCCCCAGTATAGTGATACGGACAATATACTGTCAGTGAGCACCAACCTGGTGTCCTGGCAAAATTCCCTCCTTCAGCCCTAACCAATCATGGCTTAGCATCACTGTCTCTCCTCTCCAGTTGCAGCCAGCGTATGGTGAGCACACTGGCACTATTGTCCTGTGCCTGCCGTTGCATCATTCAGGTGGATGCTACACATTGCTGGTAAGGAGAGATTTTTGGGTGGATAGCCATACACAATATATTCATTCATTAATTTTCTTGTCAGCTTAGTCCCTTTAATAATCCGGGGTCGCCACAGCGTAATGAACCGCCAACTTATCCAGCATGTTTTTTACACAGCGGATGCCCTTCCAGCTGCAACCCATTTCTGGGAAACATCCATAAACACTCATTCACTACGGACAATTTAGCCTACCCAATTTACCCAAAATCTTTGGACTTGTGGGGGAAACCGGAGCACCCGGAGGAAACCCATGCAACCACGGGGAGAACATGCAAACTCCACACAGAAATGCCAACTGACCCAGCCGAGGCTCGAACCAGCGACCTTCTTGCTGTGAGGCAAACGTTCTACTCACTATGCCACCGTGGCGCCTACACAATATATATGCTATATAAATGCATTTTGGATGACATTTAGTAAAATCACAGTACTTGTCTATATTGCAAAAGCGATATGTACTGTAATCCTATGTGGAAGCTTTCTAAATCAGAGCTCAAGTCAGCTAAATGAAATCTGAAGACTTCTTTTCTGTGAGCACTTGTTTTTTTCTCTTTCAGTGTACTGAATTATTTTAAACACACTGACATATAGAACTTACTTTAATTTATATTCTAGTCTGATATTTTATATTCTAACCTGTGCAGCTGCCTCCTTAGGATGAATCCCTTTTATTCCTCGTTTGTAAGATGCTTTAGATAAAAGCGTCTGCTAAATCAATGGTACTGATTTTGGTCTTGGGGACCCACAGCACTGCACATTTGTATACCTCTCTTATCTGACAAACCAAGCTCAGTTCATGCAGCTCACTGCTAAGGCTGGGCATACACTGTGTGACTTGTTTGTGATTTCCATACAATTTGGCCATCGTACCAACTCACACTGTATAGGAAGAACGCATGCGATGTAAAGGCAAAGCTCATGATTCATGTGCGCATAATTTACAGACAGAATGTTGACTGTTCACATTGAGCGTATGAAATCAACAAGCTGCATCTGATATTGCCTACTACTCAAATAGATACTACTGTACATTTGGATTTGAATTTACTACATGACTGTTAAGTACTGAAAGGTATGTTCTATAGAGCAGTGTTTCTCAACTGGTGGGTCACGACCTAAAAGTGGGTCGCAGGAACATTTTCAGTGGGTCGCGGAGTGTGTGGTCAAAAAAACAACAAAAGTTAAATTTTTAACTTGTTTTGCGTATACCGGACTTTTATTTTGAAATGCGCGCACGTCAACCGATCCCTTTGGAATCGACGTGGAAAGTGTCACGTTGCCGAGCAACATAGAGAGTCAGCTGGTGGAGCTTTCATGTGATAAGATACTGAAAAAGAAATTCAGTGAAGTGCTATCAAACCCATCCCATTCAGAACTACGTATTTGTATGAAAGTGAATATCTTCCTTGGTGCAGCTTGACTCCAAGCAAAGGAACAGGTTGTACATAGAGCACGATCTTCGGGTAGCACTGTCTACCATCACTCCTGACATTGAAGCTCTTATCACATCAGTAAAGCACATCCTCAGTTATCTCATTATCTTCCCAAATTACTGTTAAGTGAAACATATGTTTATAATTGCTGTCATATTAGATGTAAAAATGGTTATGGATGTTTTAATCATTTTACAACTTGCTGGTTTGTTGTGTTCAACAGGATCAGTGTTAATGTTTTATTAACAGTTCAGTTTTGTTTATGGTAACAACCTTTCCTTACCCTAACCACTGTTTACAGTGTTTGTCGTTTTTACTTTGTAATATTTCTATAATTTGATACATTTTGTTAAATGTCAGCAATAAAATATTGTTTATTTGTAAGTCTTGCTGATTTTCTCATGAGTTTTCTTTCACTACTTGTGTATGTTAACAAATAAATACAAATTAATTATAAATCATAAAATTATATTACAGTTCCTAAAAATTTGGGTCGCGGCTTGATGACTATGTAAAAATGTGGTTCTCGTGGCCAAACCAGTTGAGAACCACTGCTATAGAGTATAAATGTGAGTAGTATGAATGGAACGTACTCACATCAGTTGTCACTTTACTCCGATTCATGAATTCTCTCACATGGCATCATACATTTATTGGATACGCACTTCGGAATCTCGCCAGAAGTACTGAGCAGAACTTCTATAGCTGTGTCCCAAATGGCACACTACACGCTTACGCTTACACGCTCAACAGCATAGCATGTGGATGTAGTGTTGTCTCAAATGGAACATTAATGGCTTTTTTACTGAGCGGAAGTTCAAACCGTTTCCCAGAAGACATTTGAGGGTTGCCAAATTAATAAATGAAATAAATGACCAAAGTACCAAATAATACCTGCCATGAGTATAACCGCATTCACCATCGGGAGGTGTATAATCACTCTCGTAGGAGAATACTGCTTTTACAATCCAAAATAAATAAAGTTATCCAACATGTGCACCCGATAGCTCCTCCCCTTCTGATATGTGAGCAAAGCTGCGGTCATTAAGTGCGTGAAGTGTCCATCATTACACATTTCATATTACCGGTTAAATGAGTGCATCATCATGATTAATGTGCTCTTATTAATTTTAGGGTTTTCAGTGTGAACTCACTACAGACACTATTTATACTATAAAATGGCGTAGAATAGTGCATAAATATGTGATTTGGGACGCACCGTATAAATTTGGACATATCTACTACTTATCTCGCATACTGTTTTTAGCATACTATATAGCATGGAAGTATGCAGTTTGGGCTGCAGCGCAAGTCACACTTGCTTTTTCTTCTTCTTTTTTGTTTAATTGTGGTTTGCAAACCAGCATATGATGTATTTAAGCCACCTGATGTAAATGAGAGTGAAGGAAAACATTCCTAATCAGATCTGTCTCGCAAATATATGAGTAGAATATCATACACTTTTAATGTGTCATGTTTTAAAGTAAATCAATCGGTTTGTAGTTCTGATTCAACAATGTAATTCCCTTACGAGGGCCATAATGTCAGAAAATCATCCAATCATCCAATTGCAGATCGGTAGAGTTTAATCACCTTTCCATTTCCCTGTACACTGCATGAACATCACGAAAAAGCAGAAATTTGGGCTAATTCAAAGAAGAGGCAAAATTCGGCTCAGAATCTAATTCAAAATCGCAGTGTATGCCTGGCTTAACAAACACATGGTTTAAATCAGGTGTGTGAACAAGGGAAACGTGCAAATCATTGAGCATTACGCTGAATTCAAATTTTATTTTGCTCATTCACTTGAAAGTGACTGATCAGTGGACCACAAAAACTTAATGAAGTGGTTAATTTTGAGGTGTTAAAATGCTGCCACTGACAAACATAACTGACAGTGTATCCGGGATGTTATGTTTACTGTAATAGTGGAACTCATTTTATTTTTTTAAAGCATAAAATCAAATTATAGAGGTGACACTGCTATTGATACTACCGTTATGGATTTTTATTGTTATTATTATACTGGTACCAGACCAAATGTATTCTTCATTTCAACAAGATAAAACAAGACTAGTGGGTGGGGAAAACCAGTAGGAAGGAGTAGGAAAGTTTTTTACATTTAGTGCACAATCTTCTTTGCTATAGAGCAAATTATCATCTTGACAAATGGCTTCTCTGGGAAATGGAGGCGTTGGGTGGAGTGATCAATGACCAGCCGAGCAGGAGGCTTCCTCCTGCAGCTCATTACAGTCACATATATCCTATTAATGAAAAAAAACAGACACAGCTCACACAGAAAAAAACAAGGTCACATGCAGAGTACTGTTGCTGATTGGTGACAACAACAACAACAACAAAAATGCCCACTCTTGTGAGCAATGTAAAAAAAAGCATTGTTTTACATTAAGACTTTGTTCATTTGAAAGCTTTAAAACTCTATTGAGATGGACATTTGATTTAATGCTTTTCTGTAAAATAACCTCAGATACAGACCAAGAATACATTTACATGTTTCAGGAAAATGTTTTACAGGATGTGCATTTTGAATGCTTCAATTCTGAAAAGTTAGCTGCTAGGCGCTAAGTTTACATGCAACAAGATAAACCAGACAGTATGCAGTCGCATTGATATTGATTGGATGAGTTTCTTTTCTAATCCGATCCAACAGCAAAAAAATGGCCATGTGAATGCTTAAATCTAACTGCTTTGGTAAATCATACATATTTTAATAAATGCATGGTAAAGTATGTCAAACTGCTCACTGTATATTTTCATTTGGCTTCTAAATGAGGCATTTTATTTTAGAAATGTAACCCATATCCAGTAACCCATATATGTAATATAATTTAAATAAAACTAAATATGAAAGTAGAATATTAGAAATTAGAATTAAGAAATTAAAGAAAATATTAAATGTCAAAAAAGACAGCAGACACTGTGAAATTTGTTTTTTTTTTAAATAATTATTTTCAGACACCATCAATACCAAAATTAGAAACTTTTGTTTAATCTATGTTAAACCTAAACTGGTCATATTTTGCAGAATGTATATAAAAAGTAAATGAATATATTTTTTACAAAAGTTAAGAGTCAATGTAAACAGATTTGTGGTCAGATTCAGTTCATTTTAGATTGTCATAGATTGGTGCATGTAAAAGAGTGAGAGTAAATCCTGAATGTACCATTTTGACAATGTATTGTTGGTCAGTTTGCATCAAATGCACTGTATTACACAAGGGATGTTCCAAATTAAAGACATTATGTATGTAGCCCTCTCTGTGCCATTTATTTAATCAGTTGTGCTTGATTAACTATTTAGCTGTTGTCGCATCTCTTTCCAAATTGAGTCTTTACTGCTGTGACCGTCCTAGACCGAAAGCACTGTAGCTCTCTCAACACTAGCTCATAACATAGGTCATCAAAATTAATTTGAAGTTGTGCAATAATTGTGTTTTAATCATTACTGGTCATTGATAGATACGTATGTGTATTCATAATTATTTTTATACATGTAAAATAGCTTTTTTGTACACTGAAACGAGATGTATGTGTATTGTTATGCCCTCAAATGTCTTACTTAGATGTAAAAAAAAAAAAAAAAAAAAAGTAATGAATTCAAACCTTGGCTCCCCAACTCAGTCCTCATGCCAAGGGACTTAATTTGCGCAGGTAGATAAAATCTATTTCGGTCTTTGAGCATATTATTTTTCTTTTGCCCAAGAACAAGAGGAAAGTCAGTTATTGATGGAACGAAACAAGGAACGAGAGTTTTACTGGAGTAAGGAATTATTCAGAAGGTGTTAAAAGAAACAGAGTCTGGCAAATTAATTAACACAGAGAAATTAGGAGCAACAAGGAAGATTAGAAAATTAATTGGAAACGGGGGCTATAGATTGTGTAGTTTAGAGGTGTGTTTTTCCCCTGGAAAAGAAGGTTAAATCGAGGATAGTTATTGAACCACATGGTTTTAGTCATGTGGATTGATGCACTGAGGCAAGCAAGCATGTGTTGTGTTTGTCTGTCGTCGTTGTGCAGTGGCTTCGCTCTCAAGAAAAGAAAAAGACAAGTGGATTTGCCAGCTGATTACATGCAAGGCTGTCCATCTGGCTTGGCATGATGGCGGAGTCTGCATATCAAATGTACCTCAGTAATTCAGTCATTCATTGCCAATGAATTACTACGGATACAGAGGAAGAAGGAAATGTCTGTTTTTTAAAATGATTTGTATGTGTGGAAATGATTTCTCGCTCGCTATCGGATCCCTAAAAAGCCCAGTCAATCGCGAGGCTAATCAGTGTGTGATGTATTTCAGCGAAACTTTAATGAGCTGGAAGCTTGATAACCTGTTTTCGGTTGCCCCCAACAAGACTGGTTCATTCCTGCAGAAATGACACATCTGTGCTTAACATCCCTCTGGTCCTGTGCCTGCTGCATGCATAAAGAGAAAGAAGACTGCCTCTGCTGTCTGAAAGAGTGTACGCAGAGCGCTTAGGTGGATGTATGTGTCCGACCTGTTCCTTCTCTTTATTTTCGGCATGGAGGATGACAGTCCGTAAGGACCTCAGTGAATTCCCTGCCACGCTGTGTGACTCATGCCTACAGCCTTTGCCAAGCAAAACCAATGGCTCGCTGCGTAATTTCACGCCGTTCCCTTGGGAAAGTCAGATTGAGGAAAGGGAAGGTGATCGATCCGAGCTGAATGCAGGAAGGGCCTCTAGCCTCCAAATAAATATATAACCATTAAATACGAGGCCTTTGGTGCCTGAAGAACGGTCGATTTCGGGCCTTGTGATAATCAATGCGCAAATTCATTTTAGCTTGAACGTGACAGTGTGTGAGAAATACCAATTAGAATCGAGAGCGGAGTGGGAAGAGAGCGGAGATTGATTTGAATTTGAGAGGAGAGACTGTAAAGCTTGGCTCTCTCAGACGCTCTAGCCTTCGGTCACCCCCTTCAGACGCCCTACGAACCGAAAGTGAGAATGCATGAGAGATGGAAAGCTGAAAATTATGGCCAAATGGAAGTTATCGGTTATAGGGTGGAACATTTGTTCATGGGTCAATGAAAGTGTGGGGTTTCGTGAGGGCTTCGTTTACATTTATTATGAGGGTTTGCTAAGCATTGTTTGTTTGCTACTATTTAGCATAATTGTGTTGAAATAATGGTGAAATTTCCCTGTAAAAACAAAATGAAACTTTTCAAGTTGAAGGCGGCATGGTTGCTCAGTGGTTAGCACAGCAAGAAGGTCACTGGTTCGAGTCCTCCAGGTGCTCCGGTTACCCCCAAAATCCAAAGATAAATTGAATAAATTTGTTTTAAATGTAAATTGAATAAATAAAAAAATGTCCATATTGTATGAGTGTGTGTATGTGTTTCCCAATACCGGGTTGTGGCTGGAAGGGCATCAGCTGTGTAAAACATATGCTGAAGTAGTTGGCGGTTTATTTCGCAGTGGTGACTTCTGAAATAGAGACTGAGCCAAAAAAAATGGATGAAAGGTGTTAGTATTTATTTGTTGTCTTAAGGTTATCTATTAGTTAGTGTGCTCCAAAGCAATTTGTACAACATATGTACAACATATAAACACCTAAATCTTTAGGTTTGTCACTTTTGGCAAAATTAATTAAACTGATACATTTTTTTATGCGTGACCTCACAAAGCCGATAATTTGTGGTCGACACGGACCACAAAACAAATTGGACCCATTTGCATTATACAGAAAGCTGTATTTTAAGGCCGAGACTCTGTATTATTATTATAGATTGTAGCTGTCATGAGTAAGAACCTAATTGGCTGTTTTTGAAAACTGGCAGAGCTACTCAATGTTCTGCCCCATCTTCTTGTTTCAGTTGAGATTACATCAACCATCAAATTCAAATTCATTTCAAAGCGTTTTATAAGGCCTTTAAATTTTAAACCCAATATCAAAGCCAAACTACGTTTGTTCATTTTCAAAACACAAATGAACCACATTTTAAGAAACTGATTTAAGTGTTTTCTGTTGCTCAGTTGTTTTCTGTCACTCACTCTATTGTCCAAAACTCTTGAAATACAATTTCAGTCAAAAACTCTCACACTACAAAACATTTGTAAAGTAAAAAAAGGAAAATAAAGACGATAACTTTAAACACATATTTTGGCTTTTATTCACACTTGAACATTGATGATGCCCTAAATCATGTACAGTAATGGTCTCAAACTCAGTTTCTGATGGGCCACTGCACTGCATAGTTTAGCTCCAACCAACTCCAACTCACACCTGCCTAATAGTCTCTAGTAGTCTTGAACACCTTGATTAGTTGGATAAGCTGTGTTTGATTAGGGTTGGAGCAAAACTGTGCAGTTCCTCCGGGAATTGAGTTTGAGACCTACGATGTACAGCTTGTACAGTACAGTGTACTGTTGCTTTCTGAGCGCTCTGAAGGTTATTTTTGGGTTTGTCTGTTGTTGTTTGTTGCGTCACATGCATTCATTCGGATTATTTTTAAATAAATGGTGAAGTTTGAATAGATAAAACTTGTATATGAAAGTTCTTGAAAGGTAAAGTTCCAATTCAACTATCAGTTTGTCGCTCTTTAGATAGTGATTGTGGATTCATGTAGCACTAAAATGGACTGTTTACATTGACTTTTCAGCACTTCTGTTTTATTTGTTCATGGTCATTTAAATGAATCACTTGCTATTATCCACTTTATGTTGCTATGAAATCAGAAAGAGTCTGGTCTGAAAAAAATGTATATAAGCTTAAAGTCAGTATTTTTTTGTATACAATATGTTGTTGAAATTATGGTGAAATTCATGCTCTGTATTCTTACGATAGCATTATGCTCTTTGTCCGGGTAAAAGGCATTTCTAGAATAAAACTGGCATATAGGTTACACAAATAGTCTTTCTATCATGTTGGGCTGTTACCAGGGGTGGCCTTAACCAAAAAATGAGGTAAGCAGCCGCTTAGGGCCCGGAATTAGGGGGCCCTGACCAATGCCAAGAAGCCTATATTATTCATACAGCTCTTTTATAAATCATATGTTGTAAAATCTGTCTATAACCTTAAAGAGTTTAACATTATTACTTCTTTTCTATGAATAGTGGAATGTTTCTTCCTTATTGCACATGCAAATATAAAAATCTAATCACAAATATTGCTAATTAACTGTACATAGTTTGTGGACTTTTTATTTGTGAATTTATTGTATTTAATTTTACATTAAGAAGATTCCAGTTAGGTTACAGTTAAATATATTTTAACTTGCAGTTTATTTAAAAAAATAAAAAAATTATAATAATAATCTACACAGAAAAAAATATCTATAGAGAGAGAGAGAGAGAGAGAGAGAGAGAGAGAGAGAGAGAGAGAGA
>CAIGQQ010006515.1:152954-175299 GCA_903798035.1 Danio albolineatus | reverse complement strand
AGAGAGAGAGAGAGAGAGAGAGAGAGAGAGAGAGAGAGAGAGAGAGAGATAGAGAGAGTTTCAATGCTAGGGCTAAGTCTCACTAAGTCTGCTTCTGGCTGTTACCCCTGAATGGCAAAAAAAAGGATTGTTCAAATGTTAATTTTTGTATTTGTTTTATATCCACTTACTTTTTAAAGCAAGAAAACAATGTGTAAAGAAATTTGAATGGATTTGAAATCATCAAGGTATGCATTTAATCGGCCTATGGGATAATTAGCACATTAAACATACAGTAATTATTTTCATAATTGCTGTAATTAAGTTATCGCATTAAAGACTGGATTAGATTGTCAAGCTTTTCTGCCTTTTTAACACATTTCCTATCTCGAATGATATTTATTTTGGGGCGGGGACATTCTAGAGCGCATTTATTGGGCAACAATTTCATGACTCATCAGAAACCCCAGTTTGTAGACCATTAAAACAGACTCCTTACTTTGATCACGCAAAGGCTTCTTTTTGTTTGAATAAATTGAAACCTTTGCTCTGTTTTTAGGGATTGTTTTGAGCCTTGCCTTTTGTTTCTCTCCAGGTGTGTCATGTGAAGGAGAAAAACATGTTCCTGTGGACTGTTTGTTGTATGTGTATGTGTGTGTGTGACATCACTCCCCTGAGTCTCTCTGATTGCCTCCCTGGAGAGTCACTGTCAGCACTGTGACCTAATCATCACACTTGTCACAAGCTCAGGTGTTCTGTATGCAGTTGCCATGATGACCACAAAATAACAAAAGAACCCTACCTGCCTTTCACTCTGCCATTTTTTTTGTCATCCGATAACCATAAAGGCACTATTTTCCATTACTCTTACAGTAAGTGCAGCGGAACGCTTGGAAAAAAGTCTGTCAAGGAAGTGCCATGAGGTGTTAATGGTGGAAAAAATAGCAACAGGATATCTGTCTAAAACAAAGGAGAGCGTGAGTGCATGTGAATGTGCATTTGACTTCAATCGCCATCACAAGCCATTAGTATTCCATCAGCTCCAAGGTTATGGAGTGTTCACTTAACCGAAGCTCCAAATCCTGTAGAGATGGGTTTCCCACTCCTGACAGGTAAAGCCAATTCCAGACTCAATGATTTGAATGCAAATGCTGTTGTGAAGAGCCACCCCAACCTCAAGTCCCATTGCATTGTTGTACAGTATGTCTGTGACGCTGAAGAGGTACCTATTATTTTCACTGGCGTGATAAATTGCTTTTGTTCTCAAGATGCAAATGTTCACATTGTAATGTGATGAAAGTCACCGATCCATGGAGTCTGATCAGTTAGGTTCACTTGAGGAAAACACAAAGTAATAAATATTGCAAAATATATTCTGTATGTATATTAGTTTTCTTAATGAGTTTGTATATTGTCTAAACATAGATATAGCTTAATCATTGCTACGTTACGTTATTAAATGAGAATTAATCAGTATTTTTATACTGTATAGTCCCTTAGAGAGAGAGAGAAAAAAAAAAACCACACACACAAGTGTGTCATTAAATTCTCATGTGGAACACATGTAAAACAGCAACACTGTTAACCTGATTTCACCTAGTAGGACATGTTCCTGGTTTAACATTTCCCAGCAAGCATTTTTTGTTTTAAAACAATGTCTAATAGACGTCTAATAGACATCTAAATATAGTCGTCTTGGCTATTGAATAGACGTCTAAGAATAGACTAAAACTAAACTAGTCATCAAATAGACAGAAATGAATGGCTACACATATAAAGTCTGTCTAATCTGTCTATTTGACAACTAGTCTAGTTTTGGGCTGTTCTTAGACGTCTATTAGATTTTCACTGATGGCTCAAGTTTAGCCTTGCTTTAGCCAAGCTGTCTACGTTTAGATATTTATTAAAACACAAAACACAAAATTGTTTGCTGGGGCTATGTTGATCCTGGAACAACATTCCAATCAGATAAAATCAGAATTAAGGGATACGGTTACGGTTTATGTTAAGTTTAGGTTTACGGATAGTTGTATGCTTCTACATGATTGTTATTATTTTATTATTCTTGTTACAAGAGTGTCGGGCAACAACGGAGTGCGGATTCACAACCAGCTTATTTTGTACAGGCAGAAGGTCATCAAGAGAAGCACAAAAGAAACATGAAGGTCATCCAATAATCGTCGTACAGTAGGTCATAACAAACATAAACATAAACAAGGCTAGAAACAAAACAATACGGCTAACATAATTTAACAGTTCTTCACAGAAAACCAAAACTAAGTAATGTAAATGTGTGTGTGTGTGTGTGTGTGTGTTTGTGTAGGATGCATAAATAATCAAGGAATCAGTCCATGATGCGTCACCAGTGGTGTGTGAGCAATCAGTGTGAGATCAGGAACCGTTGTGTGCACAGTGCATGCTGGGAATACAGTAGTAATTTGTTAATATGGCATGCTTGTAGTTCTCTAGTGATTACAATTCTATTATAAAATAGATAGAACATTATTGTAATCCAGGATCACATCGTACTTGGCAAAATCATGACGTGCTGTGAAACACACATGAAATGTTTGGTCTTGGAATATTTTCATGGGGAAAAACTATCATCACATGATTTCATGTGTATTCTAAATGTGTAGGACATTTTAACGTGTAAATCTCATGTGGTTTTACTGCAAGGGTTATAATTTTGTCTACATCGACTTGTAGGACACAGACATCACAAGTTGGGAAAAGTGATTTCCGGGAGAGGACATAAGGGAGGGAGACGCTGACATTTCCTAGAGATTATCCTTAGTTTGGGTGCATTGATTGCTATGCATATGCAAGACACTCCAAAAAATCTGGGACACTTGAGGTTTCTGAGGATAGATAATCATTTATTTTTGCTTTATTTCATGCATGGACATGAATTTAATTATTAAATAACATTCAGACAGAAATACAAGACAAGGTAGGATTAATACATTTTGATTGTATACATTTAGAAAATTTGACCAGCAAGTGAAATTCACATCTAGAATCAAATTGTAATGATTTTTAATTTACATTATAAGTAAAATTGCCAGAAACATTGTAAAGAATCAATCAGGGCTGTGAGATGTCAAATTTAGGACACATATGTAATTTAAGACTTTCATTTTGTCGAATCTCTTCTTGCTTGACTTGTCAGAGCTTGACTTTAACGACTACACCGCTGAGTGCCAGGTCTGAGATTTCCTTACTCCTGAAGTCTAAAAGGTTTGATTTTAATAAAGAGACAACCACCTCTGACTCTCCCTTGAGCGCAGTTAAAATGAGGCACTTCAGACAATTCGTCAAGAAAAGGCTATTTTGAATCTGGACGTAATAATTAGTTATTCTGTTATAATTGAGAATTTGCCTATTGATGCAGTAATTATAAGATCTCAGAGCCTTTGGCTGGCATCAGCACAGTAATGAGAACATCAGAGGGAAATTGAAATCTCTCTCCAGTGTTTTGCACATCCACTCATGCAAAAATGTAATTCGACCTCCCTTCAGTGGCTGTCGGGGGCGACCAGAAGTTAAACGCAACTACTTCAAACGTCCAGGAAAGTTAAAATCAGTGGAAACTTCCAAGCGAAGCCAATCCATTTCATTACAGCACAAGGCACGATGTAGTTCGACTCCAGACGCTCAGATTAAGTGGTGTGGACGGGATGTCATTGCATAGGAAATTGCATACAGTGGTGCTACTCAAGGGCGACCGAGTAGGAAGTCTTAAAGACAAGTTGGTGGAACTAATGCCTACTTCATTTCTTAGGTCTAAGGAGCCTTCATCAGCGCTCACTCCATCGCTCTTATCACCCTACATTTGTTCGGTGATTGAAAAACAAGACTGCAATTATCCTCAATGTGTCATCCTTGAGCGAGCGAAACAGGAAACGAAACCTTCATCTCCATTGATTAAGCTCGAGCTGCCTGGAGTCTCTCAGTGTCGCCCCATTTCATGGCTAAACTTGGACCAGAAAGCACAAACGGGGATCGATACGCCCCCCCCCCCCCCCCCCCTCTTACATCGACAGCTCAGGATTGTTGCGGCCAGTGCACCCTGCACGTTTCAGCCTCATCACTTACTCTTGTCTCGTGTAGGCCTGCATCAGAAATCCATTTGGCTGCCTTGATGTGTAAATTTCTTTATGGTTAATACATGAGCTTAGGCATCATCTGTCTACCCTTTACACACATTCACCAGGTTTAATCTCTACTACTTCCATTGATGCTGCAAGGGACTTGTCTCTCCATACGTGTGTGACCGATTGTTTAGCTTGCATGCATGGATATGGACGCCAATATAATCGGTCGTTCATGGATTTATCCAAATATTTTTCTAGGGTGGGGGTGAGCCAAACCTGTTTATGTTTACAATACGCCGAGCAATTTGGCAGGGAATAATACGGTGTGCGCTTCAGTAAATTTGTGTACATTGTGAGTGAGTCTGCCTAATGATGATACTGCGGAGGACCGCAGTGTGTGTGTGTGTTAACTAGGAAACTCTCTGAGAGTCCAGATCTCAGATCCTAACCACACTGTGTGTGGGTGTTCTGAATATCAATGTCCTGCTGTGCTCTCTTCTCGTCCGCCCCGAATGCAAGCGAGAGGGAACGTGTCTGTTGGTGTTTGTGTATTCTCACACATAGGTAGCATATGCAGTTTCATTGTTTATTAAGCGTACATGGGCTTTATTGTTTATTTTATCGCTTCTTGTGGATTTTAGAGAGACGCACACTATGTAGGTCCCTCGGGCGGGATGTGTGTTGGTGTGCGAGTAGGTGGATGCATCACCGAGTCGAGTGTGTACAGTAGCCTGTGTGGGTGAGCTAGTTTGTACGCGATGTCAGGGAGTCATTTAGCTCTTGGTCTTTGTAGACGTCCGCTGCCCACAGATAAATATGCGTAAGTGTTTCCCGTTAAAATACACACTTGGATACTGGACACCTAATGAGCAAGTGTGTGTGGGTATATGAGAGACAGGAAGTGGTTTTTGTAGCCCTCTAGAATAGTACCGCTGAAACTCTGCGTCAATGGACGATCCCGGAGGAAAGGGCATGGATGTAGGAGGCGTGTGTTTTTATGAGTGTTTGTGTTGGGGAATTGGCTTTTATGACCAAATACAAAGCTGTTTAGAAAAGGAAAATTAGCATAGAGTACTACTTGCATGCAGCTCATTTGCAAGATGGTTGCATGGGGTTTACTGTTAGCCGCCATCGCAGTGTTGCTGAGAGCAGCGCTTTGATGGATATATAAATATGTGCTGCATGTTTAATTCTCGATAATAAACATCAGCATAATACAAAAATGACAGTTGTGAGAAAACAGCTGTTTAGAAAACACTTGATCTTAGCAATGTGGAAATGTTTCAACATAGGCTCATTCTGAAAACGTATACCTTTTCTGGAAATCACAAATTATGTAGCCAGTAGGTGATATGGCTGCATTTGGTCTTTAAAACGAATGCTACGGGGCGGTATGACACCGTTCCTTTTCACGCTTATCAGCTGACAGCTTACCTCCATATAGATGGCTTTTCTGCTGTTGCCAGTTTGTCCAGTGGCTCGCCGCATATGTGGGTTGATTTGTGACGTGGAGCAGTGTTGATCGCGACAACGGGTTTCGAGATGCTCTGCAGCATAATGTCTGTAATTATATTATAGTAATATAATAGTAGGTGTGTTTTAGGGTGCTTTCACACTAGCACTTTTGGTCTGCACCCGGGTTCGTTTGACGTCATAGTACGGTACGTTTAGCTAGTGTGAACACGTCTTCTGAACTCGGGTGCGCACTCGTGAACCGTACCTGAGTCCGCCTGAAAGAGGTGGTCTGGGGTACGGTTCATGTGAACTCTGGTACGGTTCACTTGTAGTATGAATGCAATCATACCAAAAGCCGGAAGTGAACTGCTAACTGTACAACAAACTTTAGTTTTCATAACGTTCATTCGTGTGTGTATTTCTGTGTATGTCACCTACCTTGACGACAAGCGGGACTGACCCAGCTTTGCTTTCATGTCCGTCACCTGGTAAAAGCCGTACACAAAACAGCGGCTTGATGACGCAAGCGTACCGGGGTTCAGAAGGAAAAAAGACAGTGTGAACACAAACCAACTGAGAAGGTGGCAAGGGAGGACAATTGAACTTGGGTAAGGTCCAGGCAATTGAACCAAGTGTGAAAGCACCCTTAATGTATTTCTTTTGCGTTTTCTTGCAGTTTCACACACAGTTTGCTTAGGTTTTTCATGTTTCAGTTTGTAATTGTGCATTCTCATGTATTTCTTCATTCTTAGGCTAAATCACAATTCTACCCCTTAGCCCTTCTCTCCTACCCTTTATTTTCTGCGTTCGTGTAAAGGGGTAGGGGTGTCATAATTCTCTTTAGCTTGAAGGGGCTAAGGGGAAGGGTTAGATGGCCCTTGAAACATAGTTTTTTCAGGACCATACTCAAAACCAAGGGGTATCAAAATTTCCCAGAATGCACCATCTATGACAGCAGCATGGAAGTAAGAAGATGCACAAATTAGTATTTTTTGTTATTATTACGAACTTTTACAACAAACAAGCATATGTTTTAATACGTTCATAACCGCATTTGTGTTTTACGTCATGCGTTTTAATAAATTTAAAAAACGCTGAAATAAAAACCACTAAATTTCGCTATCTATAATCCATAATAATAACTCCTGTAAAGCAGTCCCACAACATTCTGTCACTCGATGACACTCGAACACCCTGTCAAAAAAGTCTAATGGCTGGGAGTAATCTTTTTGCAGTGTCTGGTATAACGTTAATGTTGTTTTCGTGTGTTTACATAGATGAATATGGCCACGGTGTGAATGAACAGTCCAGTTACGACCTTATTGCCACATTATATCGTTATGGTATCATGATATCATGAAAATAAATACCAAAAAAAAATGCAGCTGGAATAACTACAGCAGTCACAATCGTCAATCTCATATGAAGTAAGAGATCGCGATGCCATATGACGACTTCACACTCTGTTTCAAGGGCCAAGGGGAAGGGGTACAAAAATAGAATTGAGATTGTGCCTTATTGTTTGAATCAGTACTCAAAAATATATGGTTTGCCAACTTTTTGTTGAGGGAGGTTATCAGGAAGAAATGAAACACTTGTATTCAAGTCATAAATATAATTAAAAATACCATTGCATTTTGCCATACTGTCTATCAAGAAGTCAGGATTTGTCCGGCAAACATGGTGCTGTTTAAAATAAAATAATGTATATTGATATGATAGAATATTATATATTACAGTAATATAAACATATTGAATTAAACATGTATTGTGAATGTATACGTTAAGATGAATGAGAATGCTATATCAGATAGCTCTCTGGAGGTTTGTAGACCCCCTTGCACACCTCAGTATGCAGTGCAGTCAGCACAGGTTGAATACTGAACATTTTAGGGAATGCTCTAATTCATCAGGGTATTCCATGCATACAGATCATTTGCATACAGTATGCATATTGCATATTACCTGCTTTCAAAAATAGTAGGCAGAGTGCTGTTCCCAACCCAGGGCATTAAAATTTATTTAAAAAAGATGCAGGGGTGCAGGATTGCATTATGATGCATAGATTTGCTTTTACAGCAACTTAGATATTCAAACCAACTTCTGGAGAGGGGGAAAGACAGGTCGAGTCAGAGAGACAGGAGAGCAAATAAACGAAAGAAGAAGAAAGGGGAAAATAAAAGAGGGAATTCGGAAGGGAGCTATAAACCCATTTTTTTCAATAATGAGAGGCAGGAGGTGGTAGGATTTCCGATAAGAAAGGAGATACAAAGATTGATGGAGAGACAGACAGAGCGGGGAGGGAAAGACACAAAGCAGGCAGTGAGAATATTAATGTTGTGTCAGACAGTTGAGATTCTTCATAGACCACGAGCATTCCTCCCTCAAGACATCCACAACACACATACACACACACTGAGAGGTGCTCAAACAACAAGGGCCACCTATCCTCATGCATTCAGAGACCTGCCAGATTTACATTTTCCAAAAAATCCCCTCTCACACAGGTTTGTTTTTTTGTGAATTGTGAGGACACTCCATAGGTTTCTATTGTTCCACTTACTCTCTTTATCATAACTTTAAAACCGTTCTTGTACACTGTAAAAAATGCAGGGTTCCACATAGGCCTGTCACGATATCTATTTTTTGTTGCACGATATATTGCACCAAAATATATTGCAAAAAACTATATTATTTTCATTTTAAGATCATTTTATTATTATATAATATCATCATAATGCAAGTACTCTTCCAAAGAGCCCATCATATTTTATTCTTAAGAATCTTTCATTTAATCATGGTCATTTTAACAATTTAATAATTAGGCATTGGAGTCAGAATGTGAAAACGTATATCCTAAATAAATAATAATAAAAAATTTTAACAAAAAAATGCAAGGTACTGTAAAAAGTAACAGAGGCTGCAATATCTGCTACCAGATCTGTTTTTAGCTGTCAGGCACCATCATGAAAATATACTAGTAATTTATAGTAAATAACACAGTGTTTTTTAACCATACTGACACTGACACCTCCGATACAGATGGAAAGGTTGCACAATCAGCTATAATGGTATATTGGCTGTAATGCTAGAATTGTTTTTTATGTATAGGCGATATATATTGCATGACCAAAAATGATTGAGGTCATGTCCAAATGTTGTGTGATACGTCGATATATTGGTTATTGTGACATGCCTAGTTCCATACAATTCATTCATGTTGTCCCAACACAAATCGATTAAGTTAACTTAACAAATTTAGGTGGATTGAACAAAAAACAATAAAAGTTGTCCCCAAAAATCTACAGAATTGTGTTGTTTCAGCTCATTTGAAATAAGTAGTTTGAGCAAAGCAGCAAAAATATATATTTTTAAGTGTAGATGTGTTTAAAGTGTACCCACAGCAAAAGGAATATGAAAAATAATAATTTATACCATTTGTAGCGTTGTATTGTGATGTTAAGTGTATTTGTGATTCCAAAGATTAATTTCCACACGTGTCAACAACAAAGATTTCTAATTCTAATTTTCTATTGCCCAACTCCAGCCCTACACCTCAAACAGTGTGTGTAAAAACTTGTGTGATTTATAAGCCTTTTGAAAAAGGAGGATAGTGTCAGTGTCCTCATAATTTAGCATGGCCTCATAATACCCGTGTCATACCAATGTCCCTGTAAACCCCTATACTAATATTTGTCTAAAAAAACAAGCAATAATGTATCATACAAAAATGAGACTGCTTATCATAATTCAGAAATAAGAATTACTAAGTTCCATACAGGAATAACTGCAATCAGTGCATTAGAATAATTCTTTTATTTACTTTCCTTGGAAGTGTATGTCTCTCTCTTAAAACACTCCATTCTCCGAACTCTAGCACTTAATTCTCTGAGCACAAACAGTTCTTTTGTATAATTAGCACTTCTTGCGTGCATTGGCTCTTCTTGAATCACTGAATGCCTCATCAATTGGACAAAAGCATGTGCTAAATGACTAAATGTAGAGGTAGAATACAACTAAGTCATACCCTAGTCATTACACAACTTTGTAAAATGTAACTGTAAACCACATAAACCTTTACAAACACACACATTGTATAAAGACACTGGTTTCTCCTCTGAATGCACAATTATGGGATGCTTTAGTTGCATCAGCACTGCTAGTGGTCTTCAATCTGCATTCATCACCATCTAAAAACTGTAGCTGCCCTTCACTGATTGTGGATCATTGTAATCAAGCCTTGATGGCCGTCTATAGCCTGTTACGCTTCCCTCACGCAAACCTGCTCAAACACGATTTTGTTATGACATCCGCACACTCCCGTTCGTACAGGTGCTTTCCAAGTTAACGCTATGTCAGGATTGTGAAATCTCTGACAAGACCTGTCACAGGGCACATTCGGCTTACAGACAGAATAAAGAAGACAAGCTGGAGAAAGAGGAGGCGAGGGAGAGAGAAAGAGGAGGGTATGAAAAAGGAGATTTTTTAGATGTTCATGATTGTGAGAAGAGAGAGAGAGAGAATGTCCCGTTGCTCACATATAACTGTGCGAATGGACAATGACAGCTAAGGTTATATCCATAGAAGAGAAGGGGGATAAAGCAAATATAGAATAATGGAACAGGAGGGGAGTGTGGATATCACATCATGGAGAATACTAAACTAAAAGAAAAGAAAGAATACTGGAGAGATCTCAACAGTGAAACATCAATATTATCACAAACTATGAATCATCGGTAAGCCTGAATGGATTGCGCTTGTGTAGAATTTCAGCAGGAACTTTCGAAGATCTTCAGGGCGTTCCTGGAAAAGACATGCCTTTTACAGTTTTATAAGATGAGTAATAAAGTACATTTTTATGTAAGGTTTAAAGGTTTGTTTAATGCCTCATTCACACTAGCAGCACCTTTTTTGCAGGTCTGTGTAGGTCTACAGTATAGAGAACACAACCAGCCTCTGCAGGAGCTGAGAGAGGATCACTTGAGCTCTACTGGTGCTCTTATTGGCTGTCGCTCAATAAAGTCACACTTCATTTGCATAAAGTTGATGGATTCTCAACCTTGTTGCATCGCTCGACATGCCCACCTGGTCGACAATGGTCGTTGTCGCACATGTAGATAGAGGTCGGCGGAAGTGTTGCTTTGCCACTGTATGTTTATATAAACGTACCACTATGTACATTTCTAGAGAGCACCAAATACGTCCCAGGAGATATGTTTTTTTGCAGTTTTTGTCTTCGCTAATCCACCAGAGGCTGCTGTGTATGCTTTTTGAGATCTCAGATTTCTCTTGTGAGTGCCATTCGCGCCTGCTGTTCTCAAGTAAATCCACCAGAAGCTTCTGTCGACTAACTGACTGACCAATCGACTGACCCACCCTCCTCCTTCCCTAAACCCAACCGATAGTGTTTTAAGCACCAATTGACCTGTCCACCTTCCCTAAACCCCACAGACAGTTTTAAAAAGCAATCCAGAAAAACAAAAGCCCTCGTCTGATTTTTACCACATTTTCAGATTTTACCACATTATCACCCTGTTACGTACTTTTGTTACTTTCGTGGCTTTTGTTTTTGTCTTACCTGCTCTCTGAAACCGTTCTTTGCCGGACTTGAACCCCGTTGTCGCGGTCAACTCCTCTCTGCGTCTCAAGTCCGCTGACGTACGCTGCAAGCCACACACAAAAAAAACTGGTAATAGAGGGAAAGCGGTTCATATGGAGGTAAGCAGTCAGCTGCTAGCGCAAAAAGGAATGCCGTCATACCTCCCCATAGTGTTTATTTTAAGAAAATGCAGCTATACGTACTTCTGGCTACATAATTCGCAATCTGCAGATATGTATATAGGACTACGTTTTCAGAATGAGCCTATGTTGCCTAAAACATGTCATAATAGTTGCCGGTTCATTGTCCTGTGGCATCCGCTGATTATCAGGGACTAAGCCGAAGGAAAATGAACGATTGAATGAATGCAAACCCATGGATGCATTCTGCAGAATTATGTTACAGATTCATCTATACAGTCATTGTTTATTTGATCGTGGAAATTTAGGTAAATTGGCATCCCTATTATTAATTAAAAGTCATGGTAATGGTTTGGCATTTTATGAAAATAAATCTTCATTTTTTTAAAATAATTAATTTCTTGATAGTATATTGTTGTCATCATGACAATTTGAATATTTATCTGTGCATTTGTTTTTTTTTTGTAATTTTAATGTTTAATGTTTATTTTAAGGTACACTTATTAATATTAACAAGCCATTGACTATGGCTTAGAGATCTTAACTTAAAGTACTAATTTGCTGCTTGTTAATAGTAAGGCGGTAGGGTTTACATATCATTAGGATAAGATCTCACTTTATAACTACTAATAAACTACCAGTTTTTTATAGTAGTACTTAAACTAAAGTGTTTCCCTTTTTATGTAGTGCTAAAAAACTTTAGGGAATATGTTTCAAGCATTAAGTTTTGATGTTTTTTTTTTTTTTTTATTTGTATTGCCTCTTACTCTGAGCCAAGAATTTTATAGCTGCTGCAAGCTACAGTGTTAGCTTTTGTCATCCGTGTCAAGTTTTAGCCAACACCCTAACAATAAAAAAGCTACACGGTTCAATTCGAAGACATTTCTTACAAACTGATGTGATGTGGTATGATTGCAGCATGAATTTGCAGTAAGAGTGCACACTACAAAATCTAGTTTGTGATTGGAGAAATTTAGCGCTGCCCCTGTCACCTACTCTCAATTTTGTTGAGCACATTTTACCATATTTAAATACGTTTCACAGAATTCAGGAAATTCTCTCTCCAACAATTAAAAGTTGTTCTTTTTTCTATGTGATTTCTAAACTTCCTCTTTTTCTGCCCAAAGCTCTTAACTAGCCAAATGTGCAGCTATTATCCACTCGAAATTGGTTAACCTAAGGCAATACACTTTAATTGGCTAGTTTTATTAACTAATTGGCCCTCATCTGGCTGTAATTTGCGTAGGTAAATTCCTGAACGACTTCAGTTGGCCGAAATTCCCGTTTAGAGTTTGAGAATTGCCTTATTTTCCACTGATATTTAGCATGTGGGTAATGACAGTGCAGTATGAGCGATGGAGAGATATTAGCATTCCCATTGCACAGATTGCCTGCGTACTCTCACTTTTTAAACCCAACACGGAATGAACTGTTGTCAGCAGCCCCACCCTCTCCCCTCATTAGACATCTCATCAGCAGTCAGTCGTCTCATGGATAATTTATGAGTGCGGCGTTTTGGTTAATTTTGCAGGCAGTGCAGGTTTGCTCTTTAGCTCTCGCGCCACACAAGGGAGGTTAGCATTAGCTCATTGTCTGCTCTGATTTTACAGCCCAGAGCAACAGTGCCATTTAGAAAATAAAGTCAGTCCCAACAGATAGCGTTGAGGTTGAGTCTCAGGTGCCTGATGGTGTCTCAGATGCCGTTTCTATACAACCTTTAGCGCGATTCAGTAAGCCGCCAGGTTGCTAAATGATTTATCCAGCTTTCCACTGACCCACAGGGTAACCCTGTTAACAATCACGCCTTTAATCATTGCACTCCTGTTGAGAGTGTCTGGATAGACTGGTGATTGGCTGAGTGGATCAGTGTCGGGAAAAGGAGACTCCAACAAACCACAATCTCCCGCACAGTTTTCTGTGGGTGAACTGTAACAAAATGGGTTCACAGATAAGAAAGCAGCCTAATGGTTTTATTTTCCTCAAAAATGATAATTCTGTTATCATTCACCTACCTATTCGGTTAAACCTGGGGTGTCCAAACTCGGTCCTGGAGGGCCAGTGTCCTGGAGAGTTTATCTCCAACTTGCTTCAACACACCTGCCCGAAAGTTACTAGTATATCTAGTAAGAGCTTGATTAGCTGGTTCAGGTGTGTTTGATTGGGGTTGGAGCTAAATCCTCCAGGACACTGGCCCTCCAGGACCGAGTTTGGACACCCCTGGGTGTCATAATATCCATACTGCTCTTATTCATTTAATGAAAATCAAACAAGCACAAAATACATTTCATTCTACTTTTGAAAGTTAGTTTCAGATGCTCTGAAAAATAGCTTATCCATTAAAAAATTGTATGACCTTGTAGCATGGCTAAAGATGTGTCAGTTTGGTTGTCATGTTATTACATGTATACACTCTTAACTACACCTGTCCAAATGCTCGTTAATGCATATTTCTAATCAGCTAATCACATGACAGCAACTCGATGCATTTAGGCATGTAGACATGGTCAAGACGATCTATTGCAGTTCAATCCGAGCATCAGAATGGGGAAGAAAGGTGATTTAAGTGACTTTGAACATGGCATGGTTGTTGTTGCCAGACGGGCTGGTCTGAGTATTTCAGAAACTGTTGATTTACTAGGATTTTAACGCACAACCATCTTTAAGGTTTACAGAGAATGGTCAGAAAAAGAGAAAACATCCAGTGAGCGGCAGTTTTGTGGGTGCAAATGCCTTGCCAGAGGTCAGTGGAGAATAGCCAGACTGGTTCGAACTGATAAAAAGGCAACAGTAACTCAAATAACCACTCGTTACAACCGAGTGTTTAATTTACATCCATTCGGATGGTAGGGTAAGAATTTGGCATCAACAACATGAAAGCATAGATCCATTCTGCCTGGTATCAACCGTTCAGGCTGGTGGTGCTGGTGTAATGGTGTGGGGGATATTTTCTTGGCAACTTTAGTACCAGTTAGGCATCTTGTCAGCACCACAGCCTACCTGAGTATTGTTGCTGACCACACCCTCTCTTTATGACCACAGTGTAGCCACCTTCTGATGGCTACTTCCAGCAGGATAATGCACCATGTCATAAAGCGCAAATCATTTCAGACTGGTTTCTTGAACATGACAATGAGTTCACTGTACTCAAATGGCCTCCACAGTCACCAGATCTCAGTCCAATAGAGGACATGTGGTGGAATGGGATATTCACGTCATTCACAGCCAATATGGACCAAAATCTCTGAGGAATATTTCCAGTGCCTTGTTGAATCTATGCCACGAAGGACTAAGGCTGACCAACCCGGTACTAGTAAGGTGTACCTAATAAAGTGGCGTGAGTGTATGATGTGAGTAAAAGCTGAACGTGAAGATTTGAGTAAATTGTTAGGCATATGTGTAAATGTTAAAATCCTTTTTTCCCTGACTTTATTATGTATGTTGGGCTCTACACTTTCTGTAACGAAGTAGAAAAGCTGTCAGTGGGGTGGTGCCAACACAGTCTCATGTATTTGTTCATGTGTATGTATCTCATATATTTGTACCAAAAAAGTGCAAAAGAAAGGTGTAGGCTACGTTTAAAGGGTTTTGTACCTTTTGTATTAAATCCATTTGATTGTTTTTCCAAATTCTACCCCATGACCAATTAATTGACATCATGAAACAACAATTTAGTAGGAGTTTAATTAAAATATATATATTTTATTACTGTTAAAATTAAAACAGAAGAGCAATTGTAGAATTAATCCTTAAAATGAAGGTTTAATATGAAGCTGTTATTATTTTGCTGTACAATATATACAATATATTTCTGCCAAGTGTATTTTGATTCATCTTAGAGATGCTTGAATTTTCAATAATTATTTATATGGCCATAATTAAGTACAAACAACTTATATGAAATACATTGTTTGGTTATTCTTTAAAGTATAAACACTGGCGTTCAGACTAGGACTGTCTCAACATGGACTTGCTTGACTAATGTGCCAAAATGAGCTTGAATTTAGGGTTTGGATAAAGGGTCAGTTGGATGAAGGTGAAGTCTAGAACAACTTTGCTTTTTCTTTATTGATTATATGGGAGGGCAGAATGGGAAAACAGGAAAATCCCAAGTGCTAATGTATGAAGGCTTGTGCTCTAACCTCTCGGCCACAGCACTAAAAGTCTAGACCCATTTTTACATAAGCCTTCTGCACCTGGAGCAGAGCACAGAGGTGAAAAATTACAACCCATAGCTTAAGTATTTCATCAACCTGCAAGCTCATTCGTCTCCTCCAGCAGATAGCATATTGCAAGCAGATTGTAAGGGGTGCATGTAATGCATGGGTAGGTGTAAATCCAGAAGTACCTCTGCAACTCTTTCTTTCTTCTGTACCTAGACCTAGCACGTGTGGTCCTGACCTAGGACTATGGGGTGATTAGCATTAGCTATCATTGGTATTCATTTCCAGCTCTTAATTCCCCAGTCTTCCTCAACCTCCCACTCCCCACTTGACAGAGGACCGCAGGTTAAACGCAAGGGGGAACGCTCCATCATGACTAGATTTGATCCAATTAAGTATAGATTTAATCAGGCCTTGTGTTTCAGGAGGTGAATGCGCAATGTGATCCGCACAGTAACTGCAGACTCCTCGGCATGGGCTTTCAGGCCCAGTTTTCTGTTTATAGAATATTACTGATTGATGCATTATTCAGTAAGTTTCACATTTACAGCATTTGTTTTAGTCATAATCTTTATCTTTTCTTAAGATTTTCTCCTTAAAAATTTTAAATATGTAAATTAAGGTTAACACAGAAATAAACAATTTCAAAATGCTGAAAATGATGTATCTAACTTAAAATATCACTTATTCAAATTATTTTCCACTAATAAGAGTATTCAAATATCAATGTGATATTTATAATGGATAATTATTATCATTGTATTAGTTACTTTATTACACAGAGCGGTCACTTAATTCGGTCCAACGATTTGTTAACACAAATATCGGCCAATCACACATCAGTGACTTATGCCAATCAGCCAATCACATGTCAGTGACATTTAGACATGTTTAAGGTAATCTGACAAAGTTCAAATATAGCATTAAAATTTGAAGGTGGTGTTTAAGGCCCTGTTTACACTGTGTGTTTTAGTTTTAAAACTGCGTTTTAGCATGAAAACAATCCGCGTCCACACTAGCATTTCACCCAGCGTTTCTGAACAGATCTCCGTCCACACCACTCCCCCAGAAACGCATATCACGTGACCATTAGTGCACTCTGGTCATGCGCGTTCAAGTATAAACAGAAAGCATGTGTCTCGCTCGGCATTTGGTTATTGTTAGTCAACAAACGCTGGTTTGAGAGGTCTTTTTGTGGACAGACGACGAGGTCAAGTTGTTACTTAAAGTAACAAATGAATATAAAACATTTATGGCTATCGAAAATACAGTGTTTATAGTGAAGGCTGGTCTGCTGTCTTCCGGTGTCGTTATAGTCATGTGCGCTTGACGAATAAGTGAAGGATACGCAATGACCTAAAACCCCCAATCACGTAGCGAATCTCAGCAGCCACGCCCCCGTTTTCAGATGTCTCCGTTTTCCCACATCCACACTGAGACGGAGCAGCAGCGTTTCAGAATAAAAACGGCCTCTCTAGCGTTTCTAAAACGCTCTGTTTTCGCGGCTCGGAAACTCCGGTGTAGTGTGGACGGATGGTGTAACCGTAGCAAAACTTATGCGTTTTAAAGCGAAAATGCACTCATGTAAACAGAGAGTTTGAACGGTTGTTTATACTCTTATACTGGTTATACTTAAAAAAAAATAGTTAAAGAAAAAAACATGCAGCAGTTCTGTGGTTAAAAAGCTTTGTTGATAACAGAGGAGATATAACCAGACTGATTCAGCTGATAGAGACAACAATAACTCAAATAACCACATTACAACAAAGTTCCGCTGAAGCAGATGAGCTACAACAACAGAAAACACACTGATAACACTTCTGTCAGCTAAGATGAAGAAAATTGAGGCTACGATTCACACAATCTCACCAACGTTGGACTAAAGAAGATTGGAAATGGTCTCATGAGATTGATGATGAGTCCCGATGTCTGCAGCAACATTCTGATGGTAGGGTCAGATATTGGGCATTAACAGCACGTAAGCTTGGGCCCAATATGCCTTCTGTCAGCAGTTCAGGCTACTAGTGATGATGTAATGGTGTAGCTGATTTTCTCAGCACACGTTGGGCCCCTTGATACCAACTGAGAACTGTTTAAATGCCACAGCCTACATGAGTATTGTTACTGACCATGTTCAGCCAGTTATAACCAGTGTTCCCTTCTTGTGATCCTATTTCCATTTTCCTATTTCCATTACTCTTCCCAATATTAACCCTGCCCCACAATTATCCACCTCATGATCTTCATACTGGTGAATGAGTTGAGGCATAATCTGACAGGAATGCTTTTTTTTTTTTTTTTTTTTTTTTTTTTTGGGCAGGTACACCGCCTTCTAGCATGAACATCACTAAACAAACTAAATGTGAGACAATTACTAAGTTTGTATATGACAGTTTGGCTCATTATTACTAACACTAAAATATGACCTGAAACTGTGACTAACTTAATAAAAACATTGGTATTATGCTTGTCAGATTGTATCATTTGGACCCTTCCAGAAAACACAATTACAACACACTGCATTTTAGGCTATGTCTTTATTTAACATGCTATTTCAATTCAGAGAACAAAGAATGACCTGCTCTACATTTTATACAGCTTATGCTAAATAAGTGAAACAAATTACGCCATAAAATGATAAATGGCTCACAAAAAAAGCAGAAGAAAGCATGCACATTTTCTTAATGCAACCAAAAAAGCAAAAGACTGATGGAAATTCAGGATATTTTTACAATATGAGACATGTGGGGTAAAATGCTGTGCTTTACAATGCAATGCACAGCAAGTGGTCATCCTACCAGCTTTCATATGTTTATTTAGCAAAACTAAAGATCAGGATTTTTTTTTAATTATCAGAGGTCAAAAAAGTTACACAGCAACTTTTCAATATTAAATCAAGAAAAAATAAATGGTATTTTTTTCATAAAGTAATGGTAAAAGCACCTAAAAAGGTCTCCATACATTCATTGTTATGAGTTGTTTGTGGGCTTTCCCAAGCACAATACTGTACAAAGACCTCAAAACACTTTAACAACAAATAAAATTTGCAAACAAAGGCTTTTCATGACGTATCAATCACCAAATGAACATTTTTTTCTAATGTAGTCAGTTTGCCTGGTAGTTCACGGTTAGGTACGGCATTCTACTTTTCATGCGGAGGGACAAGTCGAGTGAAACACAGTTTGACAAAAGAGGTCAAGGCAGTGTAAAGAATGAGTAAAATGGTGTAGATGTTTCAGTAATTTTGGTTTTGCATCAAATTTGTTTTTTGAACTCTTGTGTATGTTTAGATTATAGTTTGGCATAGGGGATATGTATAAAGAAAAACAACAACAACTTGTGGACGCACTGTATTTCAAGTTTTGCAGGAATGCATCCAGAAGCCAAAAACATATTAAAGATGCAGTATGTAAGTTTTGCACCCAGTGGTCGAACTAGGTATTGCATTCCTGGTTCAAAACACATTTTTACTTGGCCCCATCTCTGACAACTCCATGAAAGCGCGGGTTGCCATTGATAACATCAACAGGAGTGTGTCTGACCATCGAGCCTAAAGGCTAATTTAAATCATATCCTAACTAAAAGCAACGGCACGCAATAGAAGGAATATTTTCCATATTAAAAGGAGTTTTTGTCCTAACTAACACCTGAAATTTATATTTTAAAAAAGGCTTCTATTTTTTGTAGCTGAACAACAGAAAATTATGACAATGATCACCTCAGGTACACCTCATGTGCTTTATTCAGTGTTAAATGCTAATAATGTGAGTTTGAATGCCTTTTTTCATGACATTTATTGCCATATACTGAAAGCAGCAGCATATAGTTCACCTCAGATCTTGAAAATAAAATAAACCATTTGAAATTGAACTTTAGAACTGTGACTCAGTGGAAGCCAACACATATCAGTAATTCAGCATGTACATTCAATAATGTTAAAGAGGTTTAATATATATTACTTAAGTTATAAACCTTACCATTTTGTTGGAGTGCAGTGAGTGCACATATTCTGTGCTTCTGAATGGCTGTATTTAAATCGTGTTGTGTCTATTGCAAACAGCCAAATTGTTTATATTTGTTTACATTTGCTAATTAATAAATACCTCAGGTGGAACTCTGAATCCCCGTCTGATTTCAGAGCTGCTAATGTCCACTTTTGATCGCATTTTCTGTCACAGATGCACACTTTGAGAGCCTTCATGACTGAATGAATCAAATAGGCGTTTTCCAACAAGGCAACCCGGGGTGCTGAAATATAATTGGCTAAACTGGCATTGGGCAGGTTAAAGGGATCAAAAGAAAGAAAGACGTTCCAGCACAGAACGCACAACTTTCAAAGCAGAATAACTGACTTTAGCATTGTTTTTCAGTTTCTTAAATATCGGCAAACATGGTATTTTTATGCTTTAGAAGAGTCACTTGAACGAGTTGCAGATAAGCGAGCATTACAAATGAGCATGGTATACATATTTTCAAGTCTGTAAAAATACTTTGATTGAACAGAAGTAATTGTACAGAGCTGAGCCTGAGACAAGGACGGAGTAGGATTTAGTTTTTTGTGATTGAAATTTGAATGGCAGGAGCTGGCAGGAAATGACCCTGTGTAATTTCCTTTCTTTTCCAACTCTGAGTGGAAATTAGCCTAATTCACTTAGCAAGCAATATTCAATCTCCTGCTTTCGTGATTCCTGCACACACAAAAAAAGTGCTAACCCCTTTAATTTTGCAGAGAGGAGCATGGGAATGATAAAGCGTGTTATCGCTTGACTCTCTTCGCCTGAGTTAGCACATCTAAACACAGTGGGTGATTATGCAAAAAGAGAGAGACGAGCACGAATCCAATGTTGACACAAACACTCGATTATTTAAATAATGAAACGATTGAATTATCGGCCAAACTTGCAGCGAGGAGACAAAGCAGCAGCTCATCTTTCATTCCAGCCGGCGAATACAAGGCTTTGTAATTGAGCACAGAAAGAGGAGACACATTTGCGTGTGAGGTATTGCTAACAGTTGTGGCAAGTTACGGAGGTCTTGCGAGCTTCTCAAAGGAGAAACTGCATCGCTGTTTGAAATATGGCTCCCTGGTGACACATCTTTCCCTCGCTTTCTGTCTCTACTAAAAGTGCAGCGTCACCTTTATGGTTTCTCAACGGATTGTCTCATTAATGAAGGTTGCGTGATTTAAAGGGACATTTCACCGTATAAAAGTTGTTTGCATTTACTCATGCTCTGACTGTACTTTTTCTGTATACCATAAAACAGACATTAGTAGCTTGGTAGGTTTAAATGCGACCCAGCTTTTAAAATTTAACTGTATAATGTCTGATTTTTATTTATTTTTTGTTTATTTAAATATTTTGAAATGTATAACATAAACAAAATAGCTTCTCGAGATCAGCCAAATTACAAAAAGCTCCAATAAAAAGATAATTCACCCCAAATGACAATGTACACACTCTTCTTCATGTGGTTCCAACACTCTTAAAATGGCAGGTTATTTCAACCCAATTCTGTGTGTAATAGGGACTAACACAACTGCTGGGTTATATTTTAGTTATTTTTTCAAATTAAATTAATAGGACCAATTTTAACCCAATGTTTGGGTGAGTCCATATTTTACCCAATTTGGGATCAAATAATCTAGCATTCCAGGCGTCACGGTGGCGCAGTGGGTAGCACAATCGCCTCACAGCAAGAAGGTCGCTGGTTCGAGTCTCGACTGGGTCAATTGGCATTTTCCAATTCTGGGTGTAATAGGGACTAACCCAACTGCTGGGTTATATTTTAGTTATTTTTTCAAATTAAATTAGTAGGACCAATTTTAACCCAATGTTTGGGTTAGTCCATATTTTACCCAATTTGGGATCAAATAATCCAGCATTCCAGGTGTCACGGTGGCGCAGTGGGTAGCATAATCGCCTCACAGCAAGAAGGTCGTTGGTTCGAGTCTTAACTGGGTCAATTGGCATTTCTGTGTGGAGTTTGCATGTTCTCCTTGTGTTCGCGTGGGTTTCCTCCACAAGTCCAAAGACGTGGTATAGGTGAATTGGGTAAGCTAAACTGTCCATAGTGTATGTGTGTGAATAAGTGTGAATGGATGTTTCCCAGTGATGGGCTGCAGCTGGAGGGCCATCAGCTGAGTAAAACATATGCTAGATAAGTTGGCGGTTCTTTCCGCTGTGGCAACCCCTGATTAATAGGGGGACTAAGCTGAAAGGAAAATGAATGCATGAATGAATCCAGCATTCCTTTTGAATGAACCTTTTATGAGGGTAGTTTGAGCTCAGGTACATCTCGAGAACTCCCCCTGTTGTTTATGGCTAATGACGGATTTGGAATTGCTATGAGGAGATATACTGCTCACTAAGAGCTTATCTGTGTTGCCAATTTGGATTAGTCAATTCACTTATTTCATGTCTTTGGACGGTGGGAGGAAACCGGGGAAATCCATGCGAGCACGGAGAGAACATGTAAACTCCGCATAAAAACATTGACTGGCCTGGTAAGGACTTAAACCAGTGACATACATTACTGGGCAGCTGTGGAAAGGGGGATTCTTCAAGTTGAAGGTAAATGAGGTAAGAAACTCTGGTTGTTTCTGATGAGTAAGGGATCATCTGATTGGTGAATTGTGTGTTAGCTACACTGTAAAATAAAATTAATTATTTTACTTTTTTTCTGGCAAAAAAAACTTTAAAATAATGTCTGTTAATTTACAGACATTTACCATAAAATAATGGCCGTTAAATTACAGACATTTACCATAAAATAACGGACGTTACAATACAGACATTTACCATAAAATAACAGACATTAAATTACAGACATTTACCATGAAATAACAGACGTTGAATTACAGACATTAACCATAAAATAACGGCTGTTAAATTACAGACATTTACCATAAAATAA
>CAIGQQ010006515.1:123969-146782 GCA_903798035.1 Danio albolineatus | reverse complement strand
GGATCATGTGACTCTGATGACTGGAGTAATGAAGCTGAAAATTCATCTTTAAAATCACTGGAATAAATTATTCAATTAAATGATGAACTACTTTTACACAGTTATCTTATAGTGCAATAACATTTTACAATATTAAAGAATCATACTGACCCCAAACTTTTGACCAATCGTGTATATAATATTTTATAAGTGAAAATGTGCACTTTAATTTTGACACCCACAGACACCTTCACCAAATATAAATCAGAGAAGTCAGACTTTCTCATACCATTACAGAGCTTTTTGTACAGAGAGTTTTGTAAAAATCTATTGAATTAATCAATCTATTAAAGAAACGTCGGCTAGAATTCTGCATTATAGGCCTAAATTAATGAGAGAAATAACAGATGAAACGTGACTGCATCAGATTATAAAGCAGATCGATGCTGATCTTTCTTTCGAGCTGTCAGTGCAGAAATGAACAAAACAATTGGCCCAATATAACATATTATAAGATTAAAATGTGGAAAAATTATCAGATGGTAACTTCGGGCAATTTTCCTAACGGATAAACAGCACTTTGTAATATTTTAGCATGCTTTCACTTTCGTTTAAGACATGAAGCGCATATTTGCCGGTAGGGATGAATTCTCTATTCATATAGCCGTATACATGGCTATTACACAATCTTAATACACTATGATATAGCCTGGGTCACTAGTTCTTTGGATAGTTTTGTTTTCTCACTACAATCGATCCGCTCATACGAGCAGAGCCCACCTCATTCCGGCGATCTCGGACTGATTGATTTGGCGCAGATCCGCGTGTGATTGCTGGATTCACAAACGCCAATCGAACGGCGCTAACAGGGGAAAAGAGACATATTCCGAAACAAACATCTATGTGTGAAAGCACCCTAAGACTGTATTTGCACGCAATTGACAGACAGTCGCAGCCAAACGTTAGTGACAAGGCACCACTGGCCCGAACGGGCCAGTAACACTTCTGTATACTGGCCCGAGCGTGTCGCACGCTGGCCCCGGGCCATCGGGCAGTCCTTATTGTCGAGCCCTGAATATTGATTTTTTTTTTTGTAAACTTCTGAAGCTAAATCATTGGTGTGTGTGTGTGTGTGTGTGTGTGTGTGTGTGTGTGTGTGTGTGTGTGTGTGTGTGTTAGGGCTGCACGACTCTGGATAAAATGAGAATCACGATTTATTTTGTTGAAAATCAAGATCACGATATTCTCACGATTGTGTAAATGTAAAATAAAGGTTAATATGAGAGGGCTATCTTATTGTTATTTCTAAAAACATATGGTAAAACAGTAATGAAATTAGGCCACTGTGTTAGCCCCTTTCACACGCACAGACCTTTCCGGAAAATTAATGTCAGTTTTCCGGAAAGGTCTGTATGTGTGAACAGGCCGTTTTTGAATGTCTTTGCCTTTGGATGCCTTTGGATGCCTTTGGATGTCTCTGGGACAAAAGCAGCTGCATGAAGGCTAAAGCTTTAAATAAAGGTGAAACCATCAACAAAAGCCTGACCCCTTCAATGTTTACAAATACAAGCGCAGCCGTTTAGGGCTCATTTCTGACTAATGATGTCAGTATTTACCAGTATTTTGGATTGGTTGTGTGAATGGTCTTTTCTGGAAAAATTCTGGAATTTTCTTGCCTCTGTGAATAGCCCTTTATTGAATTTACTTTACTTTACTTTATTTAATTTAAGTCATTTCGGTAATTTTCCGGATATTTACCGGTGTCACTGTGTAAAAGGGGCTATTGACAACAATATTAGACAATTTTTTTCACTGGTAATATGAGAAATTTGTCATTATCAGATTCCCTCTTGCATTATTTTCAATATTATGTAGACTAGAGTAATTATACTGACCCAGTAAACATTTATTCTTATGAACAACTCTTTGTGTTTCATTCATTCATTCATTCATTCATTCATTCATTCATTTATTCATTCGTTCATTTTCTTTTCGGCTTAGTCCCTTTTCTTTGTGTTTGCTATGAAAGAAAAAACATATCAAATGCTTGTCCTAATCATAACTCTAAAATGCGATATGATCATTTAAATGATGTGCGCACTTTCGCTTTCACTTTTACTGCCGAGTGTTAGTGGCTCATGTCATGGGTGCCGACACAGACATGCAAATCATACTTCCCGCACGGCTGCCAAACGATCGCTCTGTGAAACATATTCAATGATAATTACAACATTATTACCTGCCTAGACATCAGTGGCGGGCATGCGCACGTCCTCTCGGGAGTAAACAAACAGTGCGTCAGCTAAATTACATTAAGAGAGAAATGACACTTTTAATGCCATTTGGAGGTGTCAGTGTTGCTGAGCAACGTATATAAAACAATGTGAAGACTTGTGCGACCGCCTTTATGCTTCTCTCTTGACCTTTAAAATATAATTGGCTGAATCGTAGAAAAGCTGAATTAAGATCGTGTGTAGTGTTGAATCGAGATCGCAATCTTTTTTCGATTAATCGTGCAGCCCTAGTGTGTGTGTGTGTTCTGGTTTATGTGGCTTACAAGGACACAATAATATACAGTTACACAGGTATGATCTATAAAAGTGGTTTACAGGGACATTTAATGTCCTCATAATTCAGAATGCTTAAAAAAAGTCGTACTTAATGTGTTTTTTTGACATTCAAATTTGGGTTGGGTTTAGGAGTAGGGGTAAACTAAGGCCTAAGGTATATATCATACGCATTTTTACAGTAAAAGTACATTACACCTATGGAGAGTCCTCATAAACCACACATTCAAGCATGTGTGTGTACCTTGTATTCTCACATTGTGGGGACCAAAAGTATAGCAACACCAGCACATTTTGAACTTGTGGTGACATTTCTTTGGTCCCCATTAGGATAACTAGTAATAAATCACAGGATGAAACATTTGATATGATAAAATGCTGAATGTTTCCTATGAGGCATGGTTGTAGTGGTGGGGACGGGATAGGGAAAGGAAATTCACAGTCTGTACCATATAAAAATAATTACGCCTATGGGAAGTCCCCATAATTATAGCTGTTCAAGTGTAAGCAGCAGGGGTTCTGGAGGTCCGGTGTAGGAGGTCTGCAGATTTTAGCTCCAGCCCCAATTAGACACACTTGGGCTAGCTAATCAAACTCTTACTAGGCTTTCTAGAAACATCCTTAAAGGTGTGTTGAGGCAAGTTGGAGCTAAAATCTGCAGGACACTGGACCTCCAGGAGTTTGAGCACCCCTGGTATACAGTAGATGGGTGTGTGTTTTGTTTTTTTGAGGAAGATTCAGTTGCCAAAGATCGACTTTTACTGATAAACAGAGAGACAGGTAAATGAAAATCCCTGCTGAACTGAGCCTCATGTATTTATCTGCTGGAAAGTCAATGGGCCGTGAGAGCATAAATAAGAATAATACGATTAAGCGGATTAGTTAATTAATTGATTGGATTAGACATTTGCTGTTCGCCTCAGCACAGGTCATGTACAGAATGCTCTGCTCTTTCTTTAACTTTCCATTTCTGAACTCTTCCCTGCTCTGCGGAGTTCCAGTCAGAAAAGGAGAAGTAAAAATAATCCTAACAGCATTATTGCATAATTCATTTACTCCATATATGGGTCATAAGCTGCCTTGAATCAAAGCTTCTTAGCTGCAGAAACCTAAACGGATGTAAGTAGTCTTTACCAAGCTTAAAACTTATCCAAACCATGATCTATATTCTTGAGACGTCAATGAAAAAAAAGCAAACATAAAAAGACGTTACACCAAACAGAAGAGAATCAAAGAGATTACACCGAAAGTACTCTTCAGTAAACATGGCATCTGTGCTGGAAACCCTGGTCGTGTAGTAATGAGGGTTGATGGGGACGCAGTGATGGAGAAGAGGGCAATAAAAACACAGCATGCACGCTGCCGACACTGACACTTTCACAAGTCTGAGGACAGGCAGAAAGATGACCACATGCCTGACCACACTCTGACACTAATCATATAAAAAGTTTCTCATGTGACAAGACCTCGTAATGAGAGAGCAGCAGAGACTTGTAGCCCTTCTACCATGAAAATTCTTTGAGGGTATCCAAAGAATAGATCGCCCATATGTGAAAATTCAGTCATCATTTACTCCCCCTCATGTGGTTTCATACCCATATGGCTACGTTTCTTTTTTTTTCTTCCAGGGAACACAAAAGAAGATTTGAACAGCTTTCGAACAATCTGGGATTTAGTAAATGATGATTTTTTTTTCCATTTGTGGATGATAAAGCAGTTATTTTAATCCAAGTCTTCAGCTAATACTGAACGCAGGGCACTATAAAAGCATTATCTTGAACTTAATTCATGTATCCAAGTATCCAAGTTGAGTTGGATACATGTACTAAATGTTAAGTTATAGAAGCATGGACATTAACACATCTCTGGAGCTGCTCTCAAAAGTACACTTCATGAGCTTTTTTAGCCATTTTAATTAGTGGTAAAATGCTTGTCACTTCACATACGTTTTGATTAAACGAATGATTAAAAAGTGTGGTTTAACTTGAGGAAATTTTGACAAGTGTACAGAAGGCCTATTATTCTAGAACACAAAAGCATTTCATAGATTCCTTCTAAATGGTAAAACTTAGTTTCTAAATGGGTTTAATGCAGTTGCATTCATAAAATGTTACTTGATTTTTAATAATTAGGCAAACCTTTGGATTTGTTAATATTAAATCTGAACATTAAAGGGATAGTTCACCCAAAACTTTTGAAGACAGATGGAAACGTGTAATCAATGACTTCCTTAAAGTAGTATTTTTTTTTTTTTGTATTATGGAAGTCAATGTTAACATGTTTTCATCTTCCTTCAAAATATATATTTTGTGTGTTTAACAGAATAAAGAAAATCATAAAGTAGGGCTGTGTGGTTTGGCAAAAATATCTAATTGTTTTTTTTTTTTGACACATATTGCGATTTCGATTTGATTTGCGATCTGATTTTGTAGTCAAGCTTCAGCTCAATAACCTGTATCGTAGCTTCTTACTGCTAAAATGCAGTGAGTGTTAATTTAAAAAAAAAGAAACTGAAAATATATTGACTTTAATTCAAACATTTATTGAAATTTATTTTTAAATATTGAAATGAAATGAAACGCTTATTTTTCTCAAGAGCAAGCAGTAAACACAAATAAAATGACCTTACCTTTCTGTAAACAAGTTGAACTCAAATTAGAGATAGTGTAGCTTATTTTAAAAAACAAAAAAGTAATAATTATACAAATACAGAACACTGTGCAGACTAGCATGGCTGAAACGACTCTGGAATTGTACTTTGCTGTTGCTTGCTACTAGATTGAGTGTCACTGGCAATACTTTCAATTAACTTTTTAGCAAGACACTCCTCATATAGCCGCATGTGGTGCTTTTTTAGGTGCTGTGGCAACAATTCTACAACAGCTCTTACAAATGACCTGTTTTTGTTCAGTGTCTGTGACTTTGAAACCAAAATATTCCCATATTACAGATTTTGTTTTTTTTATTGTGGGCGTTCCGCATAGTTTGGTTGCGCAATTCTGATTGGGCAGATTGAAAGTGTTCTCACTTAATTGACGAGTAAGACTATCACACACAGACAGCAGTCACGTATTTGCTCTGGGCAGGGGAAATGAAATAATATATTTCGGTCACACTTTATTTTGATGGTCCATTTGTTGAATTTAAGTTACATTGCAACTAATTCTCATTAGATTATAAGTAGACTGTTAGGTTGGGGTTAGGGTTGGGGTTAGGGGTAGGGTTAGTTTAAGTTAACATGTACTTGCAAAGTATCTTATAGTCAGTTAAATGTCTGTTGAATGTCTGTATCAACAGATAATAAGTAGACAGTATACCAATACTCAAATGGACCATCAAAATAAAGTGTTACCTATATTTCATATCACAGACTCTTGCGATTAGCTAATGGTAACACTTCAAATCATGATTGCAATTCGATTTCAATTAGTCTCACAGCCCTTTATAAAGGTTTTTTCGAGATATTGCGATTTCTATTTGATTCGCAATTTGATTTTGTAGTCAAGCTTCAGCTCAATAATCTGTATCGGAGCTTCTTACTGCTAAAATGCAGTGAGTTTTAGTTAACAAAAAGGAAATGAGAAAATATTAACTTACATATATATTAAAATTTATTTTTAAATATTCAGAAATAAAACGCTCATTTCTCTCTTAAGAAAACAGCAAACACAAATGAAATGACCTTACCTTTATGTAAACAAGTTGAACTCAAATTAGAGATAGTGTAGCTTATTATAAAAACCAAAAAATAATAATAATTATAAAAATACAGAACACTCAGCAGACTAACATGGCTGAAACAAATCAGAAATTGTACTTTGCTGTTGCTTGCTACTGGATTAAGTGTCACTGGCAAAACTTTCAGTTGAATTTTTTAGGTGCTGTAGCAACAATTCTGAGACAGCTCTTACAAATGACCTGTTTTTGTTCAATGTCTGTGACTCTGAAATCACAATATTCCTATATTACAGATGTCCTGTTTTTCTTTGATATCAATTTGTCTATTAATGCTTTGAAAGTGGCAAACGCCATCATCCCACTCGCCCGTGCCTTCCTGTTTGTTTGTTTTTTATTGTGGGCGTTCCGCATAGTTCGGTTGCGCAATTCTGATTGGGCAGAATGAAAGTGTGCTCACTCAATTGACTAGTAAGACTATCACACACAGACGACAGTAAAGTAAATAATACATATACAATACATATATATATCACATCGCAGCCTCTTGCAATTAGTTAATCGCAATGTTTCAAATCACGATTGCGATTCGATTTTGATCATAAAGGTTTGAAACTACCAGAGTAAATAAGGAGTAAATTTAAGTTTACTCCCAAAATATGTCTGTCATACAAGGGAAACTTTGAATGTGCAGACTCTTTACTTGACAATTAAAATATGAACATTTATATAATTTTTTTTTGTCTGCTGAAGTGCCTGCATGATTGAAATGTTGCTTTGGTGTGCCAAAATACTTGAATACTTTGAAAGCTTTTTAATTTTCTCTAAAAGTTCAGTAAATAGGTTAATTTTCGATACAGAATGTCAGATTTTACAGGGTTAAGATCTTTTAGAGACAATGAAGCGTAGAAAAAGCAAAAGCAGGAAAAGCGAGGCTAAGGGTTAGCGATCGCGAGTGAGAACATATTGATGATTGACCATTCCGGACTTATTTATGATAGTGGAAGTGAAAGGGAGCTAAAAGACTCAATGGAACAGACGAGACATTTGCAAAGCTAATCGTAACACTTGAAATGCTCGGCGCTGCCTTCCAATGTGACTTTATCCTAACCTTATGCTTGATGCTTTTTGATTAATGTTTTAAAAGCCTCCCTGCCCACAAGAAAGCCATTTGAGAGCTCTCTCGTAACAAAGAGAAGAACATTGCATCTAGCATAACAAATGCACTATATTATGCATTGTAATATGCCTCACCGCCTTTGCACAATAAAAGCTGAATCCACCTCCAGAAAATTCTCTGTAGACGGGACGCTGCACTTAAACCTAGATAATGACTGGTTTTATTAAAATTTATCATTATCTCTAAAAACAAGCAGCTCGTTTGAACTTGAAGCAATGAACTTGCAATAGGTGAGATAAAAAATAAGTCTGGAAGGCCGTTTTGTTGGTTATATAACTAGTTTATTCATCGCTTGATCTGTTAGGTAACAAGATATAAACTTTGCATAAGTTTTATTAGTGCTGTGTTTTGCTTCTCCCTTTGCACTAACAGTGTGTTCATTATTGGGAAGTTTTGCGAGCTCTGGTGTGACTGCTTTATTAGCGCGGTTCATTTGAACAACTTAATAACACCGCCATTCAAACCCTGATGCACACCAACAAAAACTGATTGAGTCCTCTGAAAAACTAATTGAAATGTAATCAACACCAAAGGCATCTAACTGAATCAGAATCAGTACTATGACATTAAAAGGTGCAAACAGAATGCTTAAGCATACCTGGTTATTTCTCTTCTCATTAAAACTGGTTAAAATAAGATTATGGCTGGGAAACCCCAAGCCGTCGGTTAGTATCTGTCGGGCTAGTTTGTTTGGTCTTTCGTCAGGTTCACGATGGAGGGAGTTCACCTGATTTGGCACGTAGAATTGGTGTTGGCCATCAGTGAAAAAGATCGCTCTGGGGTGCGTTTCTGAAAACCCTCGTTCTGCCGAGTTCTGCCCACAGGTTTTGAGAAATCGCCGACAAGTGAAGTTTATTTATGAACTAATTTCGAGAGGATCACGTGCAGATGATTGCTCGCAGCTGGTCCCGCATTATCCAATTTATGATTCACCAATCAGATGAGTCCTAAGCCACTATATATAAAATAAATGATATTCCATATCACAGCCATCTTCGTTTTGAAGAATCCCCCCTTCCACCCCTACTCCTCCTCCTTTCCTAGATGGGTGGCACGGTGGCCCAGTGGTTAGCACTGTTGCCTCACAGCAAGAACATCACTGGTTCTAGTCCTTACCAAGCCAGCTGACGTTTCTGTGTGGAGTTTATACGTGGGCTCATGTGGGTTTCCCCCGGGATAACGGGAGAGAGCCCTGGGCTCGAGGATCTTATAAGCCAGCCTGATCTCACGAAAAAACGTAAGTATTTTACGTTTTGGCAGTTTAGTGGCTAATTCGTACGAATTCGTACGAGTTCAGTTGTACGAAAATGTACGATTTAAAAAAGGAGGCGTGGCACCTAACCCCACCCCTAAACACAACCGTCATTGGTTGATGAGCAATTCGTACTGAATAGTACGAATTACATCGTACGAATTTATACGAATTAGCCACTTTTTAAAAAGTTACGAATTGGCCGTGAGATAGCGTTGTATGAGCTCAGGGCTCTCTCCCGGGACAGCATGCCAAACAAGCTTTATAATCAATCATCAGCTAAGTGTGAACTCTTGAAATGCCTGAAATCACAGGCAAACCGCTGCTCCTTAATGTGAGTAAACTAGCAAAGGCGCGATCTGAGAGAATCGCCGATGAGTCGTAGGTAATTGCTGATATTATTTTCAATCAGAACACATTTCACACGGCATAATTTGAATCGCAGACAGCTCCAGATATTTAGCATGCCAAATATCTCATGGGTGCCGGCGATTCAAATATGCCGTGTGAAATGTGTTCTGATTGAAAATAACATCTGCGATTACCTACAGCCAATGAGAGAGCAGCATCCACTAGCATGGGTATCTGCAGGCCAGCGGGAGGATGGGGAGAAGGTAAAAGGGCTTAATTTTAGTCTATTTGGACTTAAGAAATGGAGCAAAAACTATACACATGTCTGTTCGATGTGTCATGGGAGCATTACCACAACCGGGTCGAAAAAGAAAAAAGTTGAAGAGAAATTGCTAATTCCATTCAAAAGCCAGTCAAAATAAGTACAGTTTCAATGCAACTAAAGGCAGTTTCAATGCAACTAAAGTGTGTTTCTTTAGTGCATCTTGCAGTGTAAACAAAGCTGTGACGAAACGCTACCCCGATAGTCATGCAGTGGGAAAACATCTGTGACACGACAACTTTGAAAATTGTGCAGTCTGAACACAACATTAGCCAACTAATGTTGCAAGTTTTGTCCTTACAAACATAGTTCAGTGATTTGGCATTTCCCAAATTTGTCGTTCCAACGAACATTAGACCATATATCTGATATATAGGCTATATGAGGTTAGCCTACGTGCTAGCTACTATAAGTGGTTTTAGGTTTTAGAATAGAATATGGAATATTCACCATGTTTGTTAAAAAAAAATGTAGGCACTATATGTGCTGTTTACATTAATATGTAAAACAAATGCATGTTTTTACCAAAACTTATATAGGATTAAAAAAAAAAATGTGTGTGTAAAACAATATAATTTGTTCAAAATAAGAAAATAATAATAATTAAATGCAAGTTTTACCTAAAGCAGTCTAATTTAGCATAATTGCGGATGTTTTAGGTTACAACCAACGCGGTTCAAATGACAAATCTGCGACAAAGGAACTACGGTTTTGGGAAACACTCATCACTACATGGTTCATTTCCCAAACCATGCATTGTACTATGGTAGTTCAGCCGCGAGTTATGTTGTTGTTTGGGAATCAGAGTGCAAGATCAAAAATTGGAAAATCTAAGCACATGATGCAAATCAAGAGGGAAAGAAGCTAGCTTTTATTTCATTGCATATCTTAAATACTAGCAGACAATATGCATTATCAGATTATCTTACATATTTACGAGTGAATCACTGGTGAGTGTGAACACTGAAAATAGTTCGTAAACGCTGCTTTGTTGATGGTTTTTATGTGTGCAGTTCTAATTCCAGTTTTTCTTTTGATGAATGACATTTCAGATCAAGATCACACCAAGTCGACGCTTAGTGTCTGTGAGGCTAGTTTGTTTGGTGTGTTTCGTCAGGTTCACGTTGGAGGGAGTTCACCTGATTTGGCATGTAGAATTGGTGTTGGCCATCAATGAAAAATATCGCTCTGGGGTGCGTTTCTAAACCCTCGTTATGCCGAGTGCAGACTGCATGATTTTAGTCCCGAATATGGAATATTCACCATAATATTTGTAAAAAAATATAGGCACTATATGTGCTGTTTACATTAGTATCTAAAACAAATGCATGTTTTTAACAACACTAATATTGGATTAAAAAAAAACAATATAATTTGTACAAAACAAGAAAACAATAATAATTTAATGCAAGTTTTTCTCTAAAGAAGTTGTTACTCCTCGGCATTTAGCATCATTGCGGTTGTTTTAGGTCATAATCAACGTGGTTTAAATGACGAATCTGTGACAAAGCAGCTACGGTTTTGGGAAACACTCGTCAGTCACTACATGGTTCATTTCCCAAACCATGCATTGTACTATGGTAGTTCAGCTGCGAGTTATGTTGTTGTTTGGGAAACACATTGCTGATTGGCTGTTCAGCTACGAATCAGAGTGCAATATTAAAAAAATTCTAAATCTAAGCACATGATGCAAATCAAGAGGGAAAGAAGCTAGGTTTCATTTCATTGCATATCTTATCATACATATTTACGCTAGCGAATCACTGGTGAGTGTGAACACTGAAAATAGTTCATAAACGCTGCTTTGTTTACGGTTCTAGTTCAGTTCTAGTTACAATTTCCGTTTGATGAACGACAATACAGATAGTGCCACCTGCAGGTATGTAAAGATGCAGGTGTAGAATGTACATTCTCGCTTCAGCCATCTGTCATCTGTTTGGTGTGTACATGAGCAGCTCTTTGGTTTAGATCAGACGCAGCTGATGCGATGCAACAACATTGTCAGTTTTAGATGCAGCTAGTTCTTTGATGTTAGCTTGTTATATCCCAAGCTTTACATGCATGCACATACAATAAGCACATCCAGTCCAGCACACAATGATTTGAATGTTTAAGTTCCTTTATATAGGCTATGTCAAGTGTATATACACATGAATGCTAAGCAAACCAGAAAAAAAAAATGTGATTCTCCTTTTGTAGTCGAGATTTGAGGAACCCAGAGGTCTGAATTACAAGTGTGACTACAGTACAAGTCGCATAGTGAACAAAGCGTAGTGAATGAGGGACAATTACAGTTTTCCGAGCGAAGGCTAAAAGTCTCCAACAGAGGCACAGTCAAGCAAGGAGAAGGAAAGGTGAGATCGTGGTGGTGAAAGTACAAGGCACATTATCTGCCTTGCTATAATAACCTTTTTCCCTCCCTCATATCCCTTTCTTTCTCTTCAACTCCTTCCAAACAGTGGCAGCTATTAGTGCTGAATGGAGCGGAATTGAATTAGCGCTGCCCACCGTTTCTCTAAAAGCGCCAGGGCCCAGGGGCACCATCGCCATGCTAATAAAGCCCAGGCTCTTACTGTGTGAGGAAAAGTGGCCGGAATTGCTGATGGGAGGACGTCAGGTGGGGGCGGAGGGCTTTCTTCATGACTCAAAGGCGGACATGAGCAGAGAGCAGACGAAGCTCGCTTGAATAAGAGCGCTCACCCTGCGATCCCATCGGCATTCCGCGGGCCTGAGTGACATGGCAACAATAACTCACGCCGCAGCGTCCATGACGCTTCAGGCCGCCTAGAATAATTTTAGCTGCTCGCGGCGCTTTTGGAATAGTGGGGCGCCGCAGTTTAACTGTAATTACATTCATTTTCACTACTCCAGCTCCCACAAAATGCCAAGACTGCACTCAGAAAGAAAGAAAATGTGCACCGAGGGGATCCAAACTATTCGCCGGTGAGCATATCATCATCCATATTCGCCATTAGAACTTTGTTACAAGTTCACGTTCAAGTGTATAGATGGCATAGTCGTGGGTTTACTTTCCATGCAAAAATGTATCCCCCAAATACAAAGGGAGGTATTTTACGTAATAGTTCCTGGCAAATGCTAAATTGTTGCAAAGGTTGTTTCAATATGAATATTGCTGTAGTTCATGCTAATATTGTAATGCTGTACAATTATTCATACATCAGGGCGACACGGTGGCTCAGTGGTTAGCACTGTTGCCTCACAGCAAGAAGGACACTGGTTCAAGTCCCGGCTGGGCCAGTTGGGTGTTCTGGTTTCCCTCACAGTCCAAACACATGCGGTATAGGTGAATTGAATGAACTAAATTGGCCATAGTATATGTGTGTGAATGAGTGTGTATGGATGTTTCCCAGTACTAGGTTGCAACTGGAAGGGCATCCGCTGTGTAAACATATGCTGGATAAGTTGGCGGTTCATTCCGCTGCGGCAACCCCTGATGAATAAAGGGACTGATGCCCCATTCACACGAGGCTTCAGCGTCAACGCTTGACAAAGGGCGTGTCTGAAGTTGGGGCTGACGCGATCGTCATAGCAGCGTCATAGCCAATGAAGTTAGTCAGCAATCGGCTACTGTTGAGCTGGTGTATTTGCATATAGCGATCTGATTGGCTGACGCTTCCGTTGGCGCTTGAAAAGTTCAGAAAGTCCCAACTCCTGCAGTGAGCAACGCCTCTGAAGCGGCGCCGACGGATTCAGAATGCAGTTCGGCAACGCTTGACGTCACCCATTCAAAGTTAATGGGAAGCGTTGACGCTGACGCCCCGTGTGAATGGGGCGTAAGGCCCAATCCCAATTCTCCTACCCCTTCCCCTTCTCCTTCCCCTTCCCCTTGGCCCTTACAACCGAGGGTTAAGGCGAAGGGCTTCAAAACTTACCCCTAAGAATTGGCACTTCAACACCATTGCGATTTCTTGCTTCATATGAGATCAGACGATCACGACTGCTGCAGTTATTCCAGTTGTGTTATTTTTTGGTGTTTATCTTCAGGAAATCACTGAAGGCGTATATTATGTTACCATAACGATCTAATGTGGCAATAAGATCATAACTGTACTGTACATTTACTCCGTAAAGGTACTCGAGGTCATAGTATTCAGGGTATTCGAGTGTCATCGTGTGTCAGAATGTTGTGGGACTGCTGTACATGAGAGTTATGATTATGGGTTATAGATCGCGAAATTTAGCGGGGTTTTTTTGCGTTTTTTTGAAAAAGCATGACGGTAAAAAATGAACGCGGTTATGAATGTATTAAAACATATGTTTGTTTGGCGTAAAAATTCGTAATAATGACAAAAAAATACTTATTTGTGGATCTCCTTACTTCCGGGTTGAGCTATTCTGCCGTTGTGGCAGGTGCATTCTGGGAAATGTTCTTACCCCTCCGTTTTAAGTGTGGTCCTGAAAAATCTTCGTTCGAAGGGGTGAATACCCCTTGCCCTTAGCCCTACCCCTTCAAGCTAAAGAGAATTGGGACACCACTACCCCTTGACGTGAATGCGCAAAACGAGGGGTAGGGGTAAGAGGAAGGGCTAAGGGGGAGAATTGGGATTGAGCCATAGTCGAAGGAAAATAAATGAATGAATACCAATACAAAGGAACAAGACATAAATTTTGTATACTGGAAATGAAATATTGCTACTTTTGACATCTTTAAAAACAGTAGTCAACTTAATAGAGAGTTTAATACACTGAAGTACAAGCAGTAGGTAATAGATGTATGTTTGTTTCCGGTCACACTTCATTTTGATGGTCCGTTTGATGAATTTAAGTTACATTGCAACTAATTCTCAATAGATTATAAGTAGACTGTTAGGTTGGAGTTAGGGTTGGGGTTAGGGTTAGGGTTAGTGTAAGTTGACATGTACTTGCAAAGTTTCTTATAGTCAGTTAAATGTCTGTTGAATGTCAGTATCAACAGATATTAGACAGCCTACTATTACTCAAATGGACCATCGAAATAAAGTGTTACCTTGTTTCCTCCTATTTTAGTTAGCAAAAAGAAAAAAATCTGGCCAAATTCATACACATTGATCAAGTGTGTACATTTGTACTTTGTGATTATGAAGGCCATTTGGTGTAGTGAACTTGTTGTCTATCCTTCAGACCTCATTGTAACTAGTGGTTATTTCAGTGGTTATTTTCAGCCTTTCTATTAAATCAAATCAGTTTGGTAGATCCCAGCAGTTTCTTAAATACATTTAAAGTAATTCAAATCACTTATCTCCACTTCCAGTTGCTCTTCTTCTCTTCAGCAGATCGTCTTGACCACATCTATATGCCAAATTCCATTGTCAATCCATGTGATTTGCTGATGAGGATTTTGTTGATACACTAATTTAAAATTGACCCAAACTTTAGGCGGAACTAAATCATGACTTGTGTAGAGATGTTAGCGTGCAGGTTTTCACCTAAGAATGTGTATGTAGTTTGTGAATGAAACCTAATGTGTTTTTTTTTTCTATAAGCTACTTTAAGAGGATCTGTATTTCAGTGCAGACTATTGACTGCTTATTAGAGAAGCTCTGGAGACGGCTGATCAACCAAAACAACAACATTACTGAGAGAATTATGGCCGAATTAAGAATCGGGCCAGCTGTGAAATGTACCCATCACGGTGCTACCGGATGATCAAAGAATCGCTGCTGTAGCGGCTGAGGAAGGAGGAGGTGAGAAGCAAGAATTGTAATGCATGTCCATGCAGAGAACAAGGCAAAGCGAGGGGTAGTATAAAAGACAGCCTTGCTTAATTCCTGTATGAATAAACTGACAACATGCTGAGCAACGCGCTGTGCATCTAGGAAAGAAAAATCTGTGGACTGAAGCGCTTCCTCTAATTACACACTCTGGTAGAGCATGGCATAGCACATTTGAGAAGCATCGGCTGGTAATAGCTCACACAATCTCTGCATCTTTAACGGTATCTAATTGATGGCCATGAAAGTAGCTAGTCTGTGCCAAAATACGATGACCCAGTAGACCTATCACTTTCGTCTAACACAGTGTGACTTAAACTTGCAGGGTCCAGTATGATCAATTAACACTAGTAAACATGTTCAATATGACATGACAGGAAACCAGTTTCATCTCAGTGTAGTAGATAGCTGCCAACAGGTAGCCAGGAGTGTTTCCGAAAATCATCCAACTAAGGTCATCAACATAGCTTGTTGATTTGCCATTTCACAAATCCATCGTTCCAGTGAATATTCGCAAACTGTGTTGCAACTGTGTTCGTTTGCAACTACACCTCTAGAGCTGTAGTTAGAAGCAAAGTTCCTGGTTGTGTGGTATTACCTATAATATATATATTTTAGACTAAAATACATGTTGTTTTTTGTAAGTGGTTTTAGAATAGAATATGGAATATTCTCAATAATATTTGTAAAGGAAACATAGGCTGTATGTGGCGTTTACATAATTTTCAATTAATATGGAAAGCGAGTTCATGTTTTTATCAAAACTGTATCAGTGCCTGTATGTGTAAAACAAAGTAATTGGCACAAAATGATGGGGTTTTTCTCTAAAGAAGTTATTACTTCATCCCATTTACAGCATCATTATAGATGTTTTAAGTTATAAATAACTTGGTTCAATTGATGGATCTGCGACAAAGCAACTACAGTTTTGGGAAACACTAATCATCACTACATCATTCTTTTTCCAAACCATCCATTTTACTATGATAGTTCAGGCACGAGTTACATCATTGTTTGGGAAACGCACCCCAGAATAGTGACAAATTATTTATGAAATTGTTTACACACTTTCATGACCTTCCAAAGTTGTGTGACATAATCCATGTCAACGGGTTTAAAGGTATAAGGCTCACAAAATGTTAAATCTGTTAAAGTTCTGATAATATTGGGCATCCCTATTTAATTGAACGTAGATTTTTCCTCGCCGCTGTCGCCACTGGCTTGCATGGTTCAGGACCTGTAGAGCTGTGCATCAATGGATTTGCTCTTCAGTGTTTGGACTCTCAGTTGTGAATATTAAGCCACACTGAACTGAGCGAAACTGAACTTCAACTCTGAAAACGGGACTGACACTGTTTCAGTTTACTATAACCTTCTATGTGAAGCTGCTTTGACACAATCTACATTGTAAAAGCGCTATACAAATAAAGGTCAATTGAATTGAATTGTGTACAAATGTTTTGGCTGTCTGAAATGTGAATTTCATATTTTCATATTCATATTTCATATTTCTGAAAAAATCCTAAATTTTAAATATCAGTTCAAAATTATCGCCCACTAAAATGATATTTGAATGATACCTCATTTTAAAGCATAAATTGACGCCATTCAGCCTAAGCACATGCAAAAATGGTCTGCACTAAATCTTGGTTTAATCTAAACCAAAGGTGACATGGGGAACAGAAACCTCCTTGTGTTGATATTTCAAACAACTTACTGTGCCCAGGATGAAAGTGTTTTTTTCTAGAATGTAGTGTGAATCATACTTGTTTCGATAAAATGGGTTTACAACTAAAAGGTCTACCTACAGTAAATAAAGTTTTCTTTTCTTTAGGTCACGTCTAAACTCTGTGAATGCCAGTGATAAATCTTACTAGGATTGGGCATTTATTTTATTAAAGATATTGTTCAAAAAATGTTTATGCATTACTGAAAATGGGTTGTTCATTGTTAATTAATGTACAGTGCATTAACTAATGTTAATAAGCACATGTTTGGATTTTACTAAAGCATTTCATACAGTATGGTTAATAAATTACTGTTCGTTCCAAGCTTATGTTAGTAAATATAGAACATTTACTAACTGAACCATATTTTGAGGAGTGATGATGAAAATATGACTTTTTTTTTAGCTGGCAAACAAACATATAGTACAGACATTAAATGTGTAGTTTAATGATATACAATACTTAATGTCGGTAGTTATTAATCTCTTGAACAGTGTAAATGAATTCTGAACTCTTAAGCAGCAACTTCCAAGGAGGCAAAATTAATCAAACGCCAACTGGATATCCTTTTCTCCGCAGTTTCGACATTGATCTGACAACAGGGGGCACGGGGTTTTCCCTGTTGGCGACATCATTGTCTGCATGCAGTTGGCAACCTCTAGCTTTGGCAAAAATCTTGTCACCTATAGCATTTTGTATCTCACCCTCATTGGCTGACACAACACAAAGGTCTGCCAACCTACTGGAGCACTGCCTCTTGTCTTTTTAGAGGCACTAAAGGAAGCATAAAGCCGTTTGTGCTCAGGATGGCAGGGGAGCCCGCAACATTTTATCTTCCTGTTTGCAGTTGGCCTACATCTACACGGGACAGGAGAAACATATACAGTCTAAACATTACCAACAAAAGAAAATGTTTCTTAAGATTAATTCGAGACTCATATTTGAGCTAGCATGGCTAACAGTGGTTAAACTGCATCGGAGGCCCTTGAGACTAGTAAGATAGTAAGTACACTAGCTTGCTTGTTGAGAAAAAGAATAATGTGGTTGGTTTTGCTGTGTATTTTAGTGAACTGCAGATGTGTAGCAGTCAAACTGGCCATGTGCTAGCCTCTTTTGTTTTGGGACGTTTAGCTTATTTTAGCAGTCTGCTAAATTTGAACGTCTTTTCTGATGACAACCTTTGTTTTTGTTTATTTTGTCCTTGGCAGAAGGAGAATTTGAGACTCACATTTGAGCTAGCATGGCTAACAGTGGTTAAACTGCATCAGGTTTCCCTTCAGACTAGTAAGATAGTAAGTACACTAGCTTGCTTGTTAAGAAAAAGAATAATATGGTTCGTTTTACTGTGTATTTTAGTGAACTGTGGATGTGTTTTGTAGCACTCAAACTGGCCATCTGCTAGCCTTCTTTGTTTTGGGATGTTTAGCTTATTTTAGCAGTCTGCTAAACTTAAATGTCTGTTCCCACGACAAGCTTTGTTTTCATTTTTGAGCTAGCAGGGCTAGTTGGTTGAACTGCATCGAAGGCCCTTGAGACTAGTAAGATAGTTAGGGCGTATTTACACTATGTACAGTTGCCTGGAAGCAGGCCAAAGCATCTTGCGTCTTTAATAATCTATGACAGTTTGTATTCATTAAACAATAAGAATGACTAATAAATCCATATGAAACAGTCCCCAAAAGTCACGTCTCCTCTTCAGTTTCGGGTTCAGGGACACTTTACACTCTCACTACAAGCGTACCGCGCCAAACCCCAAGTGAACCGTGCTCAGGCACACCTCTTCCAACCGGGCCAGGGCCGGCAAACTACTGTGCCTGAGCCCGATTCAGAGCACTTACACTTCTCAAACAATCCGGGGAACGGGCCTGGCCACGGTTCGGATAGCATAGTGTGAGTACACCCTAAGTACACTAGTTTGCTTGTTGAGGAAAAAATGATAATATGGTTGACTTTATATTTTAGTGAACTGCGGATGTGTTAGGTAGCAGTCAAACTGACCATCTGCTAGCCTCTTTTGTTTTGGGATGTTTAGCTTATTTTAGCATCTGCTAAACTTAAATGTCTTTTCCTATGACAACCTTTGTTTTCATTCAGTTTGTCTTTGGCAGAATGAGAATTTAAGCTAGCATGGCTAACAGTGGTTAAACTGCATCGAAGGACCTGGATACTAGTAGGATAGTAAGTACATTAGCTTGCCTGTTGAGGAAAAATAATAATATGGTTGGTTTTACTGTGTATTTTAGTGAACTTTGGATGTGTTATGTAGCACTCAAACTATCCACTGCTAGCCTCCTTTGTTTTGGGATGTTTAGCTTATTTTAGCAGTCTGCTAAACTTAAATGTCTTTTCTAATAGCAAGCTTTGTTTTCGTTTAATTTGTCTGAGGCAGAATGAGAAATTGAGACTCACGTTTGAGCTAGCATGGCTAGCAGTGGTTGAACTGCACCAGAGACTCTTAAAACGAGTAAGATAGTAAGTACACTAGCTTGCTTGTTGAGAAAAAAGAAACAATATTTTTGGTTTTGCTTTGTATTTTAGTGCTGCTTACTGTGGATTTATTATGTAGCACTCAAACTATACATCTGCTAGCCTCCGTTGTCTTGGTATGTTTAGCTTATTTTAGCATCTGTTAAACTTAAATGTTTTTTCTCATAACAAGCTTTGTTTTTGTTTAATTTATCTTTGGCAGGATGAGAATTTGAGACTCACATTTGAGCTAGCATGGCTAACAGTGGACAAACTGCATCAAAGGACCTGGAGACTAGTAAGATAGTAAGTACACTAGCTTGCCTGTTGAGGAAAAATAATAATATGGTTGGTTTTACAGTGTATTTTAGCGCTGCTTTCTGAACTGCGGATGTGTTATGTAGCACTTAAACCGGCCATCTGCTTGCCTCCTTTGTTTTGGGATGTTTAGCTTATTTTAGCTAAACCTAAATGTCTTTTCCCAGGACAAGCTTTGTTTTCGTTTAATTTGTCTTTGGCAGAGTGCGCAATAAAATCACTCACTTGTTTACAGGACACAGTAGGCGTTTGGTGAGATTCTATGTCTTTTGTGGCAGTTATGTTAATATTATCCTGAATATCACACCCGGATTGTTTGTTTTCCGGGCCTGTAGACTTAAAAAAAACTGGCACTGACGTTGGTGATTTAATGAAATAAGCCTCGTTGTCTGTAGTTATTTTCAGAAATTAAGTTATGTCATCATGTTGATGTTGATATAGTTGGAGCCATATGTTTCATCCATATTGATGTGGATCTTTCTTGGCTGGAAGTGGATATTCCCATCATTAGCATGCACAGAAACCTGCTTTTTTCAGGAGCAGTCACACGTTTGCATACCAAAGCCCAGCTAACCTGTTTCGCTGCTAGCTGTTTTCATACTGCGAACAAATGTCGTGTGATTTTAGCGATAATCTGCCCCCTCCCGAGAGGTACGGAGGTGTGCTGTAATGACAGGCCTGTTTCAGAGCCACCTGTCATGACCTGCCTCGCAGCAGGGCCGCGCGACGCTAACTCAACGCAGGCATTCATCTCCCCACGCTAATTGTCATACACTTATTCATCGGATTAGCCGCGTAATTATTCCTCATAATTACCACTTATTGTTCTCACTCGTTGTTTCCTTGCTCAATTTGTTTGTTTGAGTTTCACGGCGTGCCGACGAAAAGAAAGAAATTCATTGTCATGCCAAATGAAACAATTTGGATTCAAATGAAATAGATTTAATTTGGAGTGTAGGGGGTGATCTTAAACTAAAGAGGCAGAACATTAAAACAACGGGCGAATGGAGACAGATAAGAGTACAAACCAATAACAGACAACTAAAATCTGGAGATAGTATTAGTGGACATATATCATTTAAATAAATCAAAAGATCACTTAAATAAATGACTTTTTTTATTTATTTTTCAAAACAGTTCAGAAAAAAAACAAACAATAAAAAAAAAAAATAATAAAAATACAAAAACCCATTTTTAAAGGAACATGAAAACAAAAAGACATACAATACAAGTGTCAAAGGTCACCGAATACAATCTTATTTACATTCGTATTTATCGTTGATAAAATGTTGTCATATAAAATTTTAAGGGTTACTTATCAAAAATCAGTAGGCTCTAGATATATATAAAATAAAAGCATGACAATAAAATTAAAACAATACATTTCTTCTCAACCATTTACCCCAGTATGCAGAGATTTTAAAGGCATGTTGTCTCAAAGAAAATGTCAGTACTTCCATGTCATACACATCTTTAATAATATCATACCATTCACCTACAGATGGAGGATCTTCCTTAAGCCATTTCTTTTTGCTAGTTATTAGTAATGTATTAAGAAGGTATGCATCATTTTTTGGTATTTCTGCAGAGTAAATTCCTAGATACATAGTTTTAAAATTACATTCCATATTCAATCCCATTTTTGCACTTATCTCTTTATTTAAATCTTGCCAACAGGTCTGTATAATATTACAATCCCAAAATATGTGGAATAATCAGCCAATAGATTTCCACATTATCTCCAGCATTCACCATTTTTTGATCTCCAGTTTGAAAGTATTTTATTTTAGATGTTATAAAGAACCTGCTTACATTTTTCCAAATAAATTCCCTCCATGAATCTGAATTAATTGTCATAATATGTGTTTCCCAAATAGTTTAACATTCCTCATTTTATATGCGCTTCCTTTTCCCGTTTCTCTTTTATATACATTAAGTGTTTCTTTGTAATTGTCAGACAGGAATAAATTCTTGATACTAGTTTTTTATTAACTTTCTTTTTGTAAGCATCTATAAATACCTGCACTACTGTTGTTTTTATGTCTTCTGAATCTCTTATGTTTTTATTGAAGTAGTCTTTAACTTGAAGGTAACGGAAAAATCTTGTTTATCTAAGTTATATGTATTCGAAAGTTGTTGAAAACTTTCTAATTCATTATCAAAAGTGATGAGACAGAAGGATGTTATGCCTCGCTAACTCCATAGTTTAAATCTTAGATCTAGTTTTGCTGGTTTAAATTGAATATCATTTTCTACCCATCTTAATAGCTTAACTTGTTTTTCCCTTTTAGGATTCTTTTATTCTTTGAACGAAATAAATGACTTTTAATGAAAATATTGGAAATGATTTATTTGTAGAAGCGATAAAAGAATTTGACCATTGATTTGACCTAATATTTATCATTTTCTCCTCACCAGCTTGAAGTCTAAATGAAAAATCAATTGAAATGCTACATGTTTTGCTATAGAGATCAACTTATATTCAAAATATAAGTTCAATGTATAGTCAAAATATAATTTTAATATATATATTCAAAATAGAATAAATTAATTATTAGTAATTAGACGATAAAAGATTGTTTGCTCTGTAGATCAGTGGTCCTCAACCCCCCGGGGCCGCAGACCGTTACCAGTCGTAGGATCAATTGGTACCGGGCCGCACAAGAAATCATTAATTATTTCTGTTTTATTTGTTCACTAAGTTTGATCGATCTTTTATTTTGAAAAAATGTATATATATTTTGGATAATGACCATATTCTCTTGGTCACTTGAGCGATAAAATTTAACCCACAAGTTAGCAAAATGAGTAAGAAACAGACAGTTTCTTTGCGAAGGAATGAATCCGCAATGCATTAGCCAACAAATCAGTTGAATTCACCATGTCTGTGCAAGAATATCAACTGCTGGAGATCGCAAATGACAGCGGCCGTACACATATCGCAAGTTCGTTATTTCCAATGGAGGCGCTTTTTCAAAAAGCCGCAAGCACAACACGAGTCTCATGACAAGAACTGACCAATCAGCTTCACATTTTGTATGGAATATACACATTTCGGTAGACTAATTATCTCCAACAAGCAATTCAGTGCTTTTTAATTTTCTACATTAATAAAAACGCATCAGGAGTTTTGTTTTTGTTTTAGGAGCAATGTTTTATCTTATCTTGTCTTGTCATCCAAAAAATTTATAAGAAAAACTGAAAAATTTCAATGCTTTGTAAAAAATTATTTGGGAAATATATGACAAAATATATATATATATAT
>CAIGQQ010006515.1:104698-123569 GCA_903798035.1 Danio albolineatus | reverse complement strand
GGTTGCTAGGGAGTGGCTAGTAAGTTTAAAGGTCATCAGTGATTGGCTGCTGGCTAGACTGAGTTGAATGAGGTCAGACTCTAGTCTGTCGGACAGTCTGATGCAGAGTTATGAGCTCACAAAGTTTGACCCAATGTTAAGTCAATGGGACTTTTGGGAAAGTTCTGGGTCGTTTTTGGGATAACCCAAGGTCGGATCAGTTAGAAAAGATATAGCAACCCGAGTCAGACCAGTTTGAAGGTTTGACGAAAGTTTGAAGTATGTAGCTTGAAAGGCCTAGGAGGAGATGCACTTAGAAAAACAGTCTCAGAAGAATAAGAAGAAGAATAATAATAAGTTTAAGTGAGATAACAGTATGTTGGCTTTTCAAGCCACCATAATGATTCAGCATTTCTGAATGAATCAAATGAGTCAGTAATTCAATTTAACATGACATGGTCAAGATAGTGCACTTTCGTCACAGTTGCTAAATTGACATTTATATTATACAAAATGTCAATAAAGGAGGGGTTAATTGTAGCTATTAATGAGGCGTTATTAAGTAACTGACTTAAGACTTAATATTGACAATATAAAACAAAGATCACAGCAGAAGAGCAGCGCATCTCTGAGCAAAACAGGCTGTTTCAGTACTCAATGATTCAGCATTTTTGAATGAATCAATTGAGTCAGTGATTCCATTTTACAGCATGATCAAAAGGGTGCACTTTCCAGAATTTCATCACAGTTGCAAATTTGGCATTTATATTATTCAAAATGTCAATAAAAGAGTGGTTATAGCTATTAATGAGTAGTCATTAAGTGACTGACTTAAGCCATAATGTTGACGATGTTAACTTTTTTTTGCTCTGTTTCATTAGTAAAAGTAAAGATCACAACAGTGAGAACAGCTGTGCATATCTGAGCAAAACAGTACTGAATGATTCAGCATTTTTGAATGAATCAATTGAGTCAGTGATTCAATTTAACATGACATGGTCAAGATGGTGCATTTCCAGAATATCATCACAGTTGTTAAGTTGACATTTATATTATACAACATGTCAATAAACAAGTAGTTGTAGCTATTAATGAGAAGTTATTAAGTGATTGACTTAAGCCAAAATGTTGACACTGTTTAGTATGTTATTTCATTTGTAAAATCAAAGATCACAACAGCGAGAACAGCTGTGCATCTCTGAGCAAAACAGTGCTGTTTTAATACTGAATGATTCAGCATTTTTGAATGAATCGATTGAGTCAGTGATTCAGTCACTCATTCATCAAAACAGACTCTTCAATCATGAATGTATCAGACCTTTGGAGGAATCCGCTAAGTTCATGACTCTGAGGCTCATTTGTATTTAAAAGTACCACTGCTGTTGTGGCCAACATTTAATATTTGAATAATATAAATTATTTAAAACAATAAGCATTTATATAGAAAGTAGCAATTTTACAATCGCTACATTTCAGCTTCGTTAAAATGTCTGAATACATCTGAGTGCAACTTCTACTACTGTTTCTTCTGCTGTAGAAAATCAGATTATGTTATTGCAAATTGTATTTAATTGGTAACCCTATAGTATACAGTAACTGAATCCCTTTTTGGATGTGTAAAACTAGACTGGTATGAAAAATAACAAACATTTATTAAAGGGATATTAAAAGGGGTGGGGGTTTTGGGATCATTCGCTCACTTTTCCTCACCCTCAAGTGGTCCCAAACCTTTTTGAGGTTTATTCTTCCATTGAAAACAAAAGAAGGTATTTTGAAGAATCCTGAAAACAAACCTGCAAAATTTGACTTCCATAGTAATGTCCAAGTCATAATATCTTCTTTTATGTTAGGAGAGAAGAAAGAAACTCACAAAAGTTTGAAACATGTAAAAGGTGAGTAAATGATGGCAGAATATTCATTTTTGGGTGAAATTTCCCTTTAAGGTTTGGAAAATTGCCCATATAAAAATATTTATATAACATAATAGATTTCAGTTTAAAAGTCTTTCAAAGTGACATACTAAAACTATTTGTATTATTGCCATTTTAGCAGTTGCCTTTGGAATTCTAATCAGTTTCTTTTCATTTTCCCAATATATTGAAGTTTCCTACATAACTAATTGGCACCACTAAATGCTTTCTGTGACGTATATAGTAGCTGCACTTTTAGTTGTGAATTCCACAGACATCTCTTATCCTGTCTGAACTGACATGAAACATTTTTCAGATGTCCACAGTAACTTTTAATTTACAGACATGTGTCCTGAAAACTAATCCCAGCAGAATAGGGTTTTTGGCTGAATGAATTTTGGTTGCTTGCTTTCCGGCATCCAGGGAGCAGAGCGGGAATTGCTGTAACTGGACTATTCAATTTGTGCGGAACATTTTTGACAGAAAGCGTCGAAATCTTCCCAGCAACCCATGCAGATGGTGAGTGAGCTCCCCAAGTTTGCGGTCAGAGATCCCATGGGCCCCGTCCACACACACTCACACACACACACTTCAGTGGCCCGCTGATGGTAGATGCTTTCCTGAGCCAGGATTACTGTGCAGGGTGTCTGAGGGCTTCAAACTCCCCCTGAAAATCAATATAGAACTCAACTGTGTCCAGCCAGCTGGAACTGGCTCCCATTTCCTATCCGGATTCAATACACCACTCGGGCTCTATGGGCTTTGCACTGTGGAAATGAACAAACTCCATTAATGTCTTATTAGTATGCAACAATGTGTACTTGATTCATAACCGTGCTTAAAACTTCACATCAGAATTTGTGTTTCCAGTCATTTCACAAGCACAATTTGTTTTTTGACAGGCACTTCGAAGGAATGAATGACTGCGTTGTTGCTTTTCAATGCTATGCTGTACTAAACATTCATGTTTAGCATATACATTTTTGTCAAACTGGTATTCTTAAACAGGGTTCCTAGCAAATGGTTCATGTTGTCCCAACACAAATCGATTAAGTTAATTATTAACGATTAAGTGGAATTAAACCGTGCAGCGGCAAGAACGACGCTGGTTCGAGCCTCAGCTAGGTCAGTTGGCATTTCTGTGTGGCGTTTGCATGTGCTCCCTGTGTTCGTGTGGGTTTCCTCCGGGCCCTCCGATTTCCCCCACAAGTCCAAAGACTTGCGCTATAGGTGAATTGGGGAAGCTAAATTGTCCGCAGTGTATGTGTGTGAATGAGAGTGTATGAGTGTTTCCCAGTGATGGGTTGCATCTGGAAGACATCAGCTGGGTAAAACATATACTGGATAGATTGGCGGTGTAAAAATGGGATTTGAACTACAGCGGTTCTAACTGTATGAACTGCCGACTGACTAAAACGTTATCAGTATGATGGTGAAAAACTGTATATTTCTAGTCTGCATTCTTATACCAAAAACGGAAATAAGGGCAGTTATAATAGCTAAAAATATGGGAGAGCGCTGCTATTATGTAATACAAGTATTGGATCAAATATAAGTATTTTATTGCAATATGGTGCAATTACGTGTTGATGTTTAATCAAAAGTAGTTCACAAATACTTGAAAATGAAATTATTTAATGACAATAATTCTCTGTGGTTACAACTGAATTAGTAACAAATAACTGCATGAAATGATAAAACATGAAATGATAAAAGCATATGATATTAATTGTACCCAGCTTAAATGTAAAATTAAGTTACCTAAGAGAGGAAGAGAGACCGAGAGAGTAGGCCCCAAAGAGAGCCTGATAGCAGTAGAGTCAGAGCATTAGAGGAACAGAGCAGGAAAAGAGGCAGATCAGTTTATTCTATGTCTCTTTATTGACCATGTGACCAAAGCCCAAATACTGACACATACAAACTGCCCAATCAACATGTGACCATATCGTAAAACCCCCAAAGTCCACATATAGAAGAAAAAGACATGTTTTGCCATATAAATATGGCTGGTTATTGGACTATTTGAAGGTAGAGCGAGGGGAGTTTTTATTCATTTTTGAGGGGCATTTTTTTGTCCAAAAAAAGTTGAGCCCTACCGGTGCATGTGCCTAAGCCCCCTTCCCCAAACCCAACGGATAGTGTTTTAAAAAGCAATCCAGAAAAAGAAAAACCCCCTTTTTTTACCACATTTTCAGATTTTACCACATTCTCACCCTGTTATTTACTTGTCTTTTTTTTGGCTTTCGTTTACTTTCTGGAACCGTTCTTCACTCAAACCCCATTGCCGTGGTCAACTCATCCTTATGTCTCAAGTCTGCTGACATATGCTGCAAGCCACTGGACGAACATAACAGCGGGAAAGTTGTCCATTTGTAGGTAAGCGGTCAAATGGTAGTGCGAAAAGGAACGTCATATCGCCGTATAGCGTTCGTTTTAATGATGAAATGCAGCCATACGTACGTCTGGCTACATAATTCGTGATCTCCAGAAATGTGAAGAGGGATACATTTTCAGAATGAGTCTATATTGCTAGAATTGGGTAGTATTAGCTCATTTAATAAGGTTAACACTTTAGGTCACAATTCATTCTATTAACTGCTGGCTTTTATTATTAAGATATTAACTGTTCATTAATAGTTCTAAAATATGATCTCATTCTGCATCCCTAATCCTGCCCAAAACCTAAACGCAATTTCTACCTTAATATCTACTAATAAATGGTGATAAATTAGTACTATCTACTTATCTAGTGTGAGTTAATGGTTTGGTAATACCGTGAATTGTGACCTAAACTTACCTGAACAAGCAGCACAAATATATTTGGTTTTGAGTGAATGAGATTCATTTCTTCAAATTCAAACCTACAAGTACATTTTTTGCAGTGTCTTGTTCTCTTGATACAGTGTCTAGGAGGACGATCAATGTGCTTCGCTTAGGTAAACAAAGACGCTCCGGCATGTATAATTAATGTGCTAGATTTGAATGGTGGAGTGGAAGATATAATGTGGTCATCCATTGTCTGCATCTTGCATAAAGCAATCTTCTGACTGTACAAGTAGTCTAGAACATGTCATACTTTTATTAGTTTTTTTTTTAAATGTGCTTTTGGAAGTTTGACAGTATTGTATGGTACTGCGCCACAATAGTTTTTTTTTTTCCCCCTTCCAGCACTCACTCACCCTCTCTTTCTTTCTTTCTCCTTTGGCTGTGTCTGTGGTTGTGGTTGGCTGCCCTCTCTCCATTTCTCAGGCTCTGTATTGACTGGGAGAGTGTTGGGCTGTGCTAAAACAGCGCTGATGTATTAGCAGGCATTAGCCTCCTGAACCGCCGTTAATCTTACTGTAATAAACTTACACTGCAGCATTGACAAGGTGGATTTCGCAATATCTCCCTCTCTCTGTGTCTCTTATACACACAAACACAAACACACACATCCCATTGTCAGTTGAATTCATATGCTGTTGTCCAGCCTGATCTCACGAGGAAACGAAGTTCACTCTTAGCAAAATATATGGTTGTTAAAAGTAAGCGTGGCACCAAACCACACCCTCAAACCCAACCGTCATTGGGGGGAAAAGCAAATTGTACTAAATAGTATAAATGAGATCTTACACATTCATACGAATCAGACACTATATCAAGTGTTGGGGATACTCGATTCTGATTGGCCAGTAGCAAAATTCCAAGGTATTTTATTCCAAGATAACAACTGCTAAATAACATGAACTCATCTGAGAGCATATGTATCTTCTTATCTGTCACCATCTTGTGAATGAATAACATGTAGGATAGTATATGCTTTATTCAACCACTTTTTTTTTTTTCTTTTTTTGACTGTTCGACACCATCTTGTGACTGTATAATGTGCAAGTTAAGGCTGATTTATACTTCTGCTGCAAGTGCACGTGTATGCTCCGGTGCAGCCTTTGTGTGGTCACAGACCCCTCACCGTGGCTGACGTCCACCCTGACGTACATCTCTCAGAAAATATAACTACATGGGTAGTGCAAGCTCTGTGATTGGTCAGCTTTTTAGCTGTGACCAGTGTGGGTGGGACTGATAGCTGCACAAACCCTTTGGAGTGAGTGTTTACAAGTGTTGAGTCTCAGGAACGAGCTCCAGATGGAAACTGTTGTTTTGTGTTTACCTTATGATTAATATTGTTGCACGTCCACTAGTTCCTGCCTCTGAATAAATGAGCTTTAGCTACTTGTACATTAACACCCGTGAAGAAACACAACAAAAAGGAACATAACATAACCTACTTTATAATGTATTATAAATGCACCACTTTGCATCCGTGGGTCACGTCGATCACTTAATGCAGAAGTATACACTAACCTTTAGTGTGTACTTCATCAGCGGTTTTCATGTCTGTCAGCTTTGAGGTTAATTAAAAAAATAATAAACAATTATGTCTCAAAGCAATGTTTTGTGCCTTACAGTATGTTTTTTTATTATTATTTTTATTTTTTTGTGTTTATGTTTTGTGGCAAGTAGCCATGTAATAAGGGATAAAGTGCATCCAATTTTTGCAAAATAACGCACAATAACGTCCTGGATATACAGTTAAAGTCAAAATTATTAGCCCTCCTGTGAATTTTATTTATTTATTTTTTAATATTCCCCAAATGATGTTCAACAAAGCAAGGATTTTTTCAGAGTATTTCCTATAATATTTTTCCTTCTGTGGAAAGTCTTATTTGTTTTATTTTGGCTAGATTAAAATCTGTTTTTATTTTTTCTTAAACATTTTAAGGTATCATTAGTTCTCTTAGGCTCTATTTTATCCGATTGTCTACAGAACAAACCATCATTATTGACCTTATTCTTCACGTACGAGCAGCCATTAGAATCACTTCCATTGGTTTTTAAACGTTAAAAACGGCTTGTTCGTCTGCTTGATTTTGCAAACTGATATTTTCTTGTTATATTATACCACTTTTTTGTGTATAGTCATGAACACACTTGTTTGTAGATCAAGCAGTTTGACCAATTTCTGCCGTTTATTATTCCTATTCATTTCTCTGAAGTTCTGAAACAATCGAGAAAACAGGCACACTTCCACATTGAAGAATATGGTTGCCTAATTAACTTAATTAACCTAGTTTAGCCTTTAAATTCACTCACACTGATTACTAGTATTTTGAAAAAATAAATAATATCAAATATTATTGCTTGTCAAATATTATGCACTGCCGTAATGGCTAGGATAAAAGAATTGAGCCTGATCTTACGAGGAAACATAACTATTTTACATTTTGTCAGTTCAGTGGCTAATTCGTACAAATTCAGTCGTATAAAAATGTGCGATTTTAAAAAGAAGGCATGGCACTCAACCCCACCCCTAAACCCTACCGACATTAGTGGATGAGCAAATCGTACTAAAGTGTACCAATGAGATCTTATGAATTCATACAAATTAGTCACAAAATCAAAAAGTTATGAATTGCCATGAGAAATTAGTTACTAAAACTATTATGTTTAGAAATTCATTTATTCATTCATTCGGTTTTTCTTCGGTCCCTTTATTCATCAGGGGTCACCACAGCGGAGTGAACCACCTGTTTAGAAATGTGTTAAATAAAATGTTCCATCAAACTGAAATTGGGGAAAAATATATACATGAGGGGTTAATAATCCTGACTTCAATTTGTACATTATCCCCAACATGACAGTTTTATATTGTTTCATCACCAAGCTCTAAATTGTATCATTGTATCTATATTGGCCATTTAATTCTTTAATTATCTCCATTGTTCATTCCTATTCGACATGAGATTGTTTTCTCAACCGTTCGTTCATTCTCTTGATTGCTCATTCTGTTGTTTTATGTATTGTTCATTGTGTTGTCCCATTGATCCGTCCTTCCATCTATCAGTTCTATTGACTGTTATATCCATGTATCAATCATTCTGTCTATCGTTCTATCCTCTCTGTCCATTGGTTATTCTATCTACAATTCTATCCATAGACCTATCTATCCATCCTTTAATTGTTTTTTTCCATCCCTCTCTTCCTCAATCTATAAATATATTGCTGAGTGTCTGTAGTGTTTGTGTGAGTATCTAATATCATCTTGTCAATGAGGTGTGTGTGCGTGCACTCGTGTGTAGTTCTGATATCATGTTGTTTATGGCATATTTCACTCCTACAGCTGTAACAATCAGCAGCAGTGTAAATGGAGCTCTAATTAGAACGGAATCTGAGGAGCACTATTGATCATAAATTACACCCGCTCTCTCTCTTTCTCTCTTTCTCTCTTTCTCTCCAACTACGGTGTTTAATATCCCAGGTCTCCCTTGTTCCGTCTCCCTCTCCTTCTCCCGCTCGTCTCCTTCCTACAGTCTTTGTGGTTTATGTCAGTCATGTTCAGTGGAGCGACTCTGAGGAACAAGCCCTCCTACCAGCCCCAGAGCAGCGGGGTCAATGTGCATCTGGAGGAGAGGTGTCTTTTGGGAAGAGTGTGTGCGAGGGAGAATATTAGCGTTACACCGAAGAATGATGCCGACGGGGCTCTGAATTTGTCCGTAGAAGAATTGGAAGAGATAAGGCAGAGATTTTACAAATCAGAGGAAGACGGCTGGAAATTGGCTGTGGAGCAACTCTTTGAAGTGAGCCGTGGATTGCTATGGATCAGAAGTATTGCGTCGGCTTAACAACATCAATTCTGGTGGTCATTGTGTGTTTTTATCACCGTTTAGATAAGAAAAGACATGTAAAGTGACAAATTGCTAGTGGTTTTGTTTTTTATGGATAGGCCTGTCATAATAATCAATATATCGACTTATCGCACAACACATGGACGTGACCTCAATCATTTTTGGTGATGCAGTATATATCGCCCATACATAAAACCAATTCTAGCAACATTTTAGCCGATTGTGCAACATCTCTATCTCTATTGGAGGAGTCAGTGTCAGTATGGTTAAAAAACATTGTAGTTTTTATTATACAATACTTTAGTATATTTTCATGGGGGTGATACAGCTGAAAATAGATCTGGTAGCAGATATCGCAGCCTCTGTTACTTTTTACCTTGACATTTTTAATTAAATTATTATTATTTATTTAGGATATGCGTTTTCACATTCTGATTCCAACGTCTAGTTATTAAATTGTTAAAATGACTATATTTAAATTAAATGTTCTTAAAAAAAATATGTGTTTTTTGGAAGAGTGTACTTGCGTTGTGATGATATATTGTCATTGTGACATTATACTGTATAATGAGTGGCATAAAATGTTCATACAATGACTATAATCATTCATTCATTCATTTTCTTGTCGGCTTAGTCCCTTCATTAATCTGGGGTCGCCACAGCGGAATGAACCGCCAACTTATCCAGAATATTTTTTACGCAACGGATGCCCTTCCAGCTGCAACCCATCTCTGGGAAACATCCATACACACTCACTCACACTTATACACTACGGACAATTTAGCCTACCCAATTCACCTATACCACATGTCTTTGGACTGTGGGGGAAACCGGAGCACCCGGAGGAAACCCACGCAACCACGGGGAGAACATGCAAACTCCACACAGAAATGCCAACTGACCCAGCCGGGGGTCGAACCAGCGACCTTCTTGCTGTAAGGCGAATGTGCTACTCGCTACGCTGCCACCGTGGCGCTCCGACAATAATCATGTTTATCACAATTTATTTTGGTGCAATATATCTTATTACAAAAAATAGATATCATGACGGGCTTATTTATGAACAATTTATTAGCTATAGATAGATGTGGTAAAAATGCAATTCAAGTTAATAAATGACCTTAATCTGATATTATATGGAGATGTGGGTTATGATACTGTGTTTATGTTATGTTTAGGTTATGTTTTTTAGTAGTTAGTAGTTAATTCATTTGGAATTTTTATCATTTAGAGTATACTCTGCATTAAGCTTGATTCGTGAAGATTTTGTTGATGTTGTTGTAGTACTACTTTTAACAGAAATAATGTATGTTTTGCTACTGCTTAAGTGTCGTTTGTTCTAAATATTCAGTTCAAATTTTATAAAAAGGAAATTGTATATGTAAGGCTCTGTGCTATACTGTGCAAAAAACACCGATCACAGAATGCAGTAATAAAAAAATGGAATTTATACTATAATATGGAATATCTTGGAATTTGGCTATTTAAATATAAATCCTACCTGATATATACACTACCTGACAAAGGTCTTGTCACCTATCCAAGTTTTAGAAAAAGCAAATAATAATTTGACTTCTACCGCTAGATTACGCTTATTTTACCAAAATAAAATATGATCATGCCTTGATTTTTAATTATTTAATTAGAACAGTAAGGTCTGGAATGGCAAAGAAAGTGTTCTTGCAGGACTCCCAAGTTCATTAGGATTGTTTGGATTCATCTTCAGTGCCTCCTCCTCCATCTTACTCCAGACATGCTCAATAATGTTTATGTCTGGTGACTGGGCTGGCCAATCCTGGAGCACCTTGACCTTCTTTTCTTTCAGGAACTTTGATGTGGAGGCGGAAGTATAAGAAGAATCGCTATCCTGCTGATGAATTTGCTCTTTCCAGTAGTTTGTAATGTAATGGGCAGCACAAATGTCTTGATACCTCAGGCTGTTGATGTTGCCATCCACTTTGCAGATCTTTTGCCAGCCCCATACTGAATGTAATACCAAACCATGATTTTTTTTCTTCACCAAACTTGACTGATTCCTGTGACAAACGTGGGTCCTTGTGGGTTCTAATAGGTCTTCTGCAGTATTTGTGATGATTAGGATGCAGTTCATTGGGAAAAATCTACCTTCTGCCACTTTTCCAAATGATCAACTAGAAGTTATTATTTGTTGCTCTTACAACTGGGATCGACAACAAGACTTTTGTCAGGTTGTCTATATACAGTACATATATTAATTTATCTATTACAGCACAATACATTTAAAATGTATCATAAAAGCTGAAATAAAATAGGGAATTTAGGGGCGTTATATGTCTAAAAAAGAAAAATGAAAAGGTTTTGTTTCCTCCCCACTGCATTTTTATGTCTGCTTAGTCAAACAAAAGCTACACCTGCATTCTGTGTATTCGTTTTGCTTTTCTCTTTTTGTGTTTCTACCCCAGCTGGAGGCATCTATTCATTATGCGATGGTCTTTTGTGGTATTTAACTTTCCGCTTATGTAAAGCACACTTGCAGCGCGGCACAGAATCATTTTGTGGCCCTGTCCGCAGCGTGTTAGCAACGTGACATGCTTGTCTGGAGTTTGAAGGGCCAGAGAGAAAGAGAGAGAGAGAGAAAGCCTGAGAGCAGAGGAGAAGAGAAGGAAAGAAAATGTCTTTATTTGGCGGTAGAGGAGAGAAGGAGAGCGCAGAGGAGGTCAGGCCCGCTGAGCAGGGGTTCCATCGCACCTGCAAGCTACAATAACAGCCCGCGCAGAGCACGCAGGCCGCTGATTGAGTTTGATCGGGGAGAAATCGGTGGAGGAAAAGCAAAAGAAGCGAGGGAGGGCGGCGGAGTGAAGAGCGGGAGGAAAAAAAGAGAGAACTGCCAAAACCAGGCAAGGTTCAAAGGAAGCGAAAAACAGTAGCGCACCTTTGACATCATCTCTGCTTTTGTATGTAAGGTTTTAATTAAATATTCAGAGAGAGCGACGGCGCAAACCTGCCTACTTTCACATCAATCATGTCTCGCCCGTGTGTCACCTCCAGATTCTCACGTAGATGCTCACAGCTGCTCAATTTGTGCACTTGTTCGGAAAAGCCTCAAACGCTGTGGTCTCTAAAGCCACAGGGTCGCTCATGTAAATTAGCTAATCTTTTGTTCATTTTCGGCAGACCCCAAGCATGCAGATGTGCGCTTTCCTCGATCACCTCCTCCGGCTCCATCTCTTTATCTTCTGATTGCTTTTTGTGGGCATCTGAGAGTTTTATCTGGGCTCACTTTTGTAGACGGGATGCCACTGTCCACTATTGTCATCAGGCCATGGGCTTATTTTCTTTATTAGGCATGTTGTGATAATTACTGCCTCAAAGTTTGCCATATAGATACAGCTCCTCCACACACACACACACTATCACACTCACAGAGCAGACAGTCACAGGTGAAAATAAGACATTACTCGAGGTGTTATTAAAGGAATAATTCACCCAGCAATAGATATTTACTCATTATTTATTCACCCTCAAGTGGTCCCCCTTTTCTGTTGAACACAAAAGAAGATATTTTGAACAATGTTACAAACATGCAACCGTTGACTTCCATAATAGGAAAAACAAATAATATGGGTGTCAATGGTGACCTGTTTCCAACATTTTCCAGCAGAAGAAAAAAAAAACTTAAACAGAATGACTGAAGTTTCTGAAAACTGCAGCCAGTTTGGTAGAATAAGTCAAGTAAACATGGTTCTGATTATAGCAAACAAGGATGTATGCTCATGGATTGCATAAATCACTACTGTATTGCCAAGAAAATCACATTTAATCCCTCTTTGTTTACTATTTAAATTAAAATAACATGAATATGCTTCTAATGAAGCAGTGGCTCACTCATTTGCCATTTACTTAAACATATTTAGACTTAGATGTTATGCAATAATCATTATATATTTTTATTTAAATTGAATAGTCTATAGCCTAGTTTTTTACTAGAGTTAAACAGATCAGGGTGTTATGTGTGCAGGGGCCGATTTAGGGACTCAGGGGCTAAGCAACTCCAGCATGGGGCCTCAAGTCCAGACATGCAATCTTCATTCATTCATTCATTTTCTTTTTGGCTTAGTCCCTTTATTAATCCGGGGTCGTCACAGCGGAATGAACCGCCAACTTATCCAGCATTTGTTTTACGCAGCGGATGCCCTTTCAGCTGCAACCCATCTCTGGGAAACAACCACACATTCTCATTCACACACATACACTATGGACAATTTAGCTTACCCAATTCACCTATACCGCATTTTTGGACTGTGGGGGAAACCGGAGCACCAGGAGGAAACCCACGCGAACACGTGGAGAACATGCAAACTCCACACAGAAATGCCAACTGACCCAGCCGAGGTTCGAACCAGCGACCTTCTTGCTGTGAGGCGACAGCACTACCTGCTGTGCCACCGTGTTGCCCTGCAACCTTTCTACTTTTATTTAATTTTTTGTTTATTTTGCTGTTTTTTATATCACTCAATCTTCTTTTCTACATTTTATCTCAATGTAAGCTTCACATTTTAAAGAATTAGATGTCTTTAAAAGTAATAATAATATTATATTTTAGTACGTAGTACGTTATTATATATAGTACGTAATAATAATATTATATTTTATTGTATATTAAATAATATTTAATTATGTAAAAAAGTATTTGTTTAACTCTCACTATACAAAATATGATAGAAAATTATGTTATTTATAGTTTAGAGGTAAAATTTATGTTTAACGGGGGCCCCCCAAATGCCCTGGTGCCTAAGCGGCCCCTTACCTGGCTTATTGGTTAAATCCGCCCCTGTATGTGTGTTATACGTGTGTAAGTGCATTTGCTCTCTCGTTATTAGTACTGTGTGGTATTAATCAGGATAATATCATTTAAAGTTTGAACATAAGTAGTCTATATAATTGTCTTGAAAGATGAGTGTTTGTATTCATGCTGTATGTTCCCTCTTGTTCTCTGATCTAGTTGGCTGAGAGCCTTTTCCATGTGATATTCTAGCGATCGCCTATTGTCTTTACTATTGTATCAGTCCTTTTGACCATTAATTCATATTGTTTGTTAAATACAGCTGTTGAGTCACATAAGAATGTAGTTGCTTTGACTTCAAATACGCAGTTTATTATAAATATTCTGCTTATTTGAGAATAAGTTTGGAAGAATTTGGACATTATTGGAGGTTGGACCCTTACCCATTTTTAAAGCTTGATTGTGTTTATAGGGTGCAAAGCAATGTGTACTCATGCTTCATTTAGGATAAATCACGTTATTTTTTCATATATATTACTTTGATTATATACAGCTACTTTGCTAACATGAAAACGGCTGTCATGCTTCCTAGTTCCTCCAAAAGCCCACCCTCAAGAGGCTCTGATTGGTCAGCTAACATAATGTACTGTGATTCGCGGATCAGCTCCACGTCACCAGGAAGTGTCCTGCTATAGCATTACAGCACATCTGGCCATGCCCCTTCGCTGTGCAGGGTGTATGCTTGTAACCTGAAGGGTTTATGACATCATTAATCAGGATGTATTTTTTGTAGTCCCCAAATTTCATTCGCTGCAGGCTTTGCTAAGCTAACTCTGTAATAGCCAATATGTCAACATTGCATTGAACTTTAAGCGTCTTACATTCAGATATGTGTTTATGTTCACACAGCTACATGTACTGTACATCAACTAAAGTTTAAAATATGGTATCGTAGTGAACCACCCTATTAAATGTGTTGTTACATAGCTTTTAGAAAATAAAAATCTTCTTCACACTTCTTTTGCAATCTGGTGGATGGCTTTATAGTAGTTAAGCATGACATATAGTTCATTTGAGGTATGTGCAATGCCAATATTTCTTCTCAATCATCTGTTATTTGTTTTAGTGCAAACAGATTTGATTGAGTGCAATGTAAAGTTGTACAGCTTCACAAATGAAACGCTTTATCAAAACTCAACAGCTGGTCTTTTGACTGATTTGACTAGCATCTTCATTTCGTTATTCGTTACCTATTGCTGTTCGATAAATGATATTTGATTTAAATAATAGTGGAAGTATATTAGTTTTTTGTATTTCAAAATGGTCTGTGTTTGCATTCGTGGTTCACTGTCAAAATCAGCCTCATCAGTGGGAAAAAAAACTGTAGAAAGGAGACATCACTTTTCTTAGCAGACTATCTAACTAATGCTTTATTAAGATGAGATTGATCTGAAGATGAGTCTGATTTGAATGGAGACAGAGATCACACTTTTTCAGTCAACCTAACTTTCTTTCTCTAACATAATACAACTGCGTCACAGTATAACGCTGCATTAGTGTTAGCTTTGCTTTTGGATTTTTGGGTTAATGTTGATGAATTCCCAGATAGAACACAAACAGAAGACAAAACTGTGTTGATTTATTAAATTTGCTTTATGCCATTTGGCATGATAATCTTGAATAAATACATCTGTGAGCAAAATCCTCTGCTTCGCCAATAATTAGACATTACAAAACATAAAACCATGAAATATCATTCCTTCATTACTTGCTCTTAAGTGGCATTTTTGGATTAGCCACAGAGGCTTTTTTCAGTTGTTAAAACTGACAACTTGGGCTTGAACTTTTGACTGGCAGTCTTCTGGTTAATTCTTGCCTTGGGCTTAAAAGCTGTTAAAAGCACCACTTGGTCTAGTTCCTTGTTGGTTCATAAGCTAAAAATAGGTGTTTTTACACTTCCCAAATAAATTATAAAGATGGATAAGTGGAGAGAGACAGTCAAAAATGGGAACATGATAGCGGGAAATGGTTTATTAGAGGCATTGCATGATATTTAGACTTGGTGAAATTAAATCTTCTTTCTTGCTGTGCATGAACACACTGTACGTTTTCAAGAAACTCTCGCCGACTGCTGCTCGTTCACATTTTCCCTAAATATGATAAAATACAATCAGGGTTGAAAATGAACATTTACTAAAGTCAATTTATGCTTCGCAAATGTTAATGAACAATTTTGTGCTAATGAAATTAATTAAGTGGAGTCACTGGCCAATTGAATGGCAGCGATACAGGAGCTCCAGCATAATGTGGGTTTTAAATCCCAGCGAAACCGCCGAAGCTCAGTGACTTTTACATCAGTGGGAAATTTTCTCATCATAAATGTAGCTAGGAAAGACATTTTTTAAATGCCATAACTCTCCGTTTGGAGACATAAAATATAACAATGATCTTCAGTGTTTTAAATAACAGGTGGTGCTTCACTCTGGCTACTGTTCGCTGTCTTGAATGACAATGACATGCGCTGTTTGCTGGATGAATTTCATGAAACCTGTCATAACCATGCCAAGGTCATATTGCAACATTCTCAAAATACTCGCAAAATGTACCATTAGATTGTAGACCAAAAATAGAGTAATGTTTTTAATTATCATATATTAAAGATGCCCTATTTGTGTGTGTTCATTGTTAGAACTTAAAACTATTATGTTTACAAATGTGCTAAACTATTCTCTCTCTCTCTCTCTCTCTCTCTCTCTCTCTCTCTCTCTCTCTCTATATATATATATATATATATATATATATATATATATATATATATATTACACTTACAGTTGAAATAAGAATTATTAAACCCCCTTTGAATTATTATTATTTACCAAATAATGTTTAACAGAGCAAGGACATTTTCACAGTATGTCTGATAATATTTTTTCCTCTGGACAAAGTGTTTTATTTCAGCTAGAATAAAAGCAGTTTTTAATAATAAAAAAATAAAAATAAATAAAACAGTTTTAGGTCAAAATTATTAGCCCCTTTAAGCTTTTCGATAGTCTACAGAACAAACCATCATTATACAATAACTTGCCTAATAACCCTATCCTGCCTAGTTAACCTAATTACCCTAGTTTAGCCTTTAAATGTCACTTCAAGCTGAATACTATCTTGAAAAATATCTAGTACAATATTATTTACTGTCATCATGGCAAAGATAAAATAAATCAGTAATTAGAGTTAAGACTATTATGTTTAGAAATGTGTTGAAGAAACAGAAATTGGGTACAAAAATAAACAGGGGGGCTAATAATTCAGGGGGGTTAATAATTCTGTATATCCTATTTATACTTCTGCCTACCCTTTGCCGTACCCTGACACTCACCCAAAACATTTACATGTAACATTTACTCAATATGTACTCACCCTCACGTGGATACAATCCTTAATGAGTTCCTTTTTTTTCTATTGAACACAAAATATTTTAAAGACAAGCTGAAAACCTGCAACCATTGACTTCCATAGTCGGAAACACAAATAATATGCCAAAAAGTCAATAGGTACATTTTTCCAGATTTCTTAGAAGCATCTTCATTGTGTTCAACAGAAAAAAATAAACAAAAAAAAAGTGATTAAATATTGACAGAATAGTCATTTTTGGGATAAACTATCCCTTTAAGTCATACCACATGACTCTTACATGGTACAATTTATTACAGTTGACAAAATCCAATAACACCATTTTCATACATGTACTGTAAATGAACAACAATTGATCCAAGGTAAGAGGTGAGGTAGCAATAAGAGATTTTAAAGAAAACTGAAAAACTGCAACCATTGACCTCCATGTCAAGGTTGGGTGAAAGGGAAAAGAAGCGAGGACTCAAGTGCAGGAAAATGGGAATTTATTTCTAATAAAAATAAATGTAAAAAGGCAAAACAAACAACCCCGAGGGGGAAAACATTAACAAAACAAATAAACAACCAATACAAACTTGACTGAGCTGGCTGGAACATGCAGGGCTGGACAGCACTAGACATGACAGGATAGGGGTATAAACGACGACGAACTGGCACAGGACAGCAGACATGAGGAGAATATAAAGCAGAAATAATTAACACAAACAGATGAACATGATAAACTAATAATGGATTAACAAGGAGGGTCGGGCTAGACAATAGACAGGAGAACACATGACAACACCACAAGCCATGTGCTCACATAAATACTAGAACACACAGCCAATGAGAGAACTCATTAACTGCGTGTTCGCATGATGACATGAAAGCACACAGTGTATGTAAACATACACCACGTGCTAAACACAACAACAGAGGACTGAACGCAAGACACAAGCACATGATAAAATGAAAACATCTTACCGTGCGCTCACACACGCAGCGTGCATGCTTCATCCCAGCGCCAACCGAAACCACGCTGCGGACAGACGAACACAAACACCAGGACGAGGGTGCGCAATCGCGAACACGCCCAGACCCCACACGCCCATATCAAGCGGGAGCGCGCACGGTCCAACAATTGGCACTCATACAGAGACACAATGACAACACACAGGACTAGACAGAGCTAGTGTCCGAACTCTGCCACCAAAACAAGAATTAACAAGACTGGAGTGGCAGAACCATGACACTTTATGGTAGGAAACACAAACACTGTGCAAGTCAATAGGTTACAGGCTTCCAGCTTTCTTTAAAACAAATTTGTTGTGTTCAACAGAAAAAAATAAACTCATAATAAATTGGAACAAGTAAAGAGTGAGTAAACCATGACAGACAGTTCATTTTTGGGATGAACTATCCCTTTAAGTCATGCGCCACAGCTTACGATTTATTACAGTTGGCGAAATCCAATAACATGATTTTCACACATGTAGACGAACAACGATTGATCCAAGGTAACAGGTGAGAGGACGGCAGGAAGAGCTTAGCAGAAATCCAGAGAAGCAGCTGGAAAGGATTGGCGGAGGAAGGAAATGGCACGGAATACAAGTCAGCAAGGATGAGGAGAAAGAACGAAACGAGGAGCGAAACACGAGGTGAAAGACACGGGGAGAAAAAAGGGGAAAGCACGGAGGGCGAGCCAATCATGGAGGAGAGAGAGGGTGTGTTGTCAGGGGAAGGAGGAAGAGAGCGAGGGGTGAAAAGGAGGAGGTTGTTGTTTTAAGATCAGTACGGATGAATGCGTTCCCTCTCTCTGGGGAAGAGGCCTGCTGCCTTTCTCTGTCTGTCATTCCACTCTGTCTGCGCAGAGCGATCACCGAGGGCACGGGCCTCTGCTTTCACTATTATTTCCACGTGTGCTTTTCTGGAGATGCTGGAGCGAGTTTGGCAACCGTTGTTGTGCCCGCTTCTTTTGGGAATATGCAGCTTACTAGTTTGGCACGTTGTCTCTCTTGTCTAATCGAGTTGTACTGTAGAACTTTCGCAAGAACTGTGCAGAAGTTAAATGTGTGAAGTGTGAGATTCCTGTGAGGAAAAGAGACCTATTATTTCTTGCACTTACTAAAAAATATAAAGATTACGTTATCATATATATATATATATAT
>CAIGQQ010006515.1:70642-87246 GCA_903798035.1 Danio albolineatus | reverse complement strand
TAATAATAATAATAATAATAATAATAATAATAATAATAATAATAATAATAATAATTATTAATAGATAAATAGACAAAAGCAAAAAAATAAGTTGTGATCAAGAAATATCCATTTTTTGTTATGTCGAGATCACGAGAAAACGAGTTGCTATGTCGAGATCACAAGATAATTAAGTCGTGATCACGACAAACCAAGAGAGAAAAAATACTTTTATACATGGCCTCTTAGGACTTCTGTAGAATATCAAAAAATCAGTCGGGCAATAAATTAACAAGAAATTAATCTTTCCAATTAAAGATGTTTACTGAATTCTCAAGCATTATACCAATTAAACTCTGGTAAAAAAAAAAAAAAAAAACTATGCTGCTCCGTCGTTCTTTCTTTCACTTTCCTATTTCGTAATATAACCTTAAACAGTCCAATAAAGGAGGAGCAAACCATTATAAATAAAGGAATAGGGGGAAATCAATAAATGCACACAAATAAACATATCAACATTTGTAATCTGTACATGAATTTGAGCACTATTCATGAATTATATTAAATTAAATGATGGCTCTTACCCAAAGGAAACACTAAGAGAAACAGAGAGAAACTAGAATTCACCCCTAAAGTTGCTGTATAAAATTAGAAAATGAAACCAACTGTTTAATAATAGCGCATCCGTGTTGTTTGGCAGCTGTTTGAACACATTGGTGGGCATGATGCGACGCACGCATGTGTACAGTATGTGTGTGTGTGTGTTTGTATGTGTGAGAGAGAGGGCTATCCATATGACAACAGGATGGATACTGTATATACAATGTGTAGAGGTTTAGTGAGTGATACAATTCATGTGACCTTAGGGATGTAACGATTTACTGTGAGCCGGTTGAACATCAGTTTAAATATGTGACGATTCAAATCAGTAGAAATGTGGAAGGAATAGCTTGGTGAAAGGTCACGTGGTGATGCCTTGCATGTACTGTAAATATAGCTCGACATTTGACATTGTTTAGTATGTTCGTTCAATTTCTTTGTATGATTTGTTGTACTTAGCTTGTCAGTCCCTACTGGCCTTTTAATCAGGTTACTTGTCCAGTCAGGCAAGTAGAATAGTCTCTCTCATGAGGATAACATTAGGGTGAGTAAATAATGTGTAAAGAATTTTCATTTTCAGGCGAACTAACCCTTTAACAGATGTGGCTAAAGTTAGATAATACATTTTATTTTCATCTCACACGGGTTTGAAACAACACAAGGGCGATTTTATCCATTTTAAGATGTACTATTGCTTTAAATGTAATAATATAGAAATGTTGTAGTAATTTTCTTGCAGTCGATGGAGCTCAGATACAGATACCGGCACCCAGCACAAAGCAATTAAATAAAGCTCTGGTTTACATTACTCTCAATTTGTTTCAGAAAAGAGGGCCACTCACCTTAATAAATTATGCGATGCCTGTTTTTCTGTAGAGGTTATACTTAGTAATAAAGCTTGGAGTGCTGAAAAAAACCCTGTTGTATTAAAAACCCATTCATAGTTGATGAGAAACAATAACAAACATATACTGTTTGTGACATGCATTATGATACATTAAGGAAGGGAAATCACATTTCAGCTTATTCCGCTGCTTCATGTGTGAATGTAATGAAGTTTTAAAAGAAAAAGGAAACTATTAGGCCTATTCAAACCAATTAGAAAGGGATCACAAGTGGGGCTGTAAAATATGGACAAAATAATCATATTGCGATTTTTGGAATGAATATTCCGATTGCGATTTTATTTGCGATTTTGGTAGCTGTTTTTACTTTTTCAAACAAGCTACGTACACACATTCTACATGTATTCAGTGCACAAGAAGTGCATAAAATGTACTCAATATAACTTATTTCTAAGACAACAACAAACTCATCGGACCGGTTGTCATTCCCTTGCTGTAAATGCTAGTGCTTCCGTTTTTTTCTGCAACCTCGCTGCGCGCACATCCTGAATGTTTACAAACATGGTAAATGTCTATTCTCCCGTTTAGCTTAGCTGTAATTGCCCAGTATGCTGTGTCAGCTCAGATTTGTATAACATAGTAAAATCCTGCGCACAAGAACGTATTCTGAATAAAAATCTAAATGAATTGATAGATAAAATTAGAGCCTTATAAAGAAAATATAAAAATTGCATGTACTTAAAAATTGCATGTAAAAATTGGAATGTACTTAAATCAAGATTTATTTTGCAATTGTGATTAATTGCTCAGCCTAATCACAAGATTTTGTGACAATTATTATTAACATTTTTTTTTTTTTACAAATTTTAAATATATTGATTTTACTCCTTAAAACTCCCTAAAACACAAACTTTATACCCATCATTTTGCACTGTATAAAAAAAATCCTTCTCTGAGTTTATGTCTGGCGTCATGGTGGCGCAGTGGGTAGCATGATCGCCTCACAGCAAGAAGGTCGCTGGTTTGAGCCTGGTTGCATGTTCTCCCTGTGTTGGTGTGGGTTTCCTCCAGGTGCTCTGGGTTCCCCCGCAAGTCCAAAGACATGCGCTTAGGTGAATTGGGTACGCTAAATTGGCCGTAATGTATGTGTGTAAATGAGTGTGTATGGATGTTTCCCAGAGATGGTTGCAGCTGAAAGGGCAAAAATGTAAAGAGGCACATGTCTCCAATAAGCCTGGGCTGTATTAATGTCTACAATGGTAGTTTAGGACATAAACAAATATACAGTTGAAGTCAAACTTATTATCCCTCCTGAATTATTAGCCCACCTGTATAATTTCCCCCCTAATTTTTGTTTTATAGAAAATATTGTTTTCAACACATTTTTAGCATAATAGTTTTAATGACTAATTTCTTATCAATGATTTATTTTATTTTTGCCATGATGACGGTACACAATATTTTACTGGATATTTTTCAAGATACTAGTATTCAGCCTAAAGTGCAATTTAAAGAATTAACTAGGTTAATTAGGCAAGTAGGCGTAATTAGGCAAGTCATTGTATGAGAATAAGCATTGTATAAGCACTCGGGTCAGCTTTCAGTCAGTGTTGTGTCCTCACAATCATACGTTGGCGAAAGTCTGTCAAAGCCTGGCGTTTGCACGTCCTCTGGCACAGGTGCCATCCTCTTACCCGGGCAGCTGCTCCTATTCGCTCAGCTCATCACAAACACCCCAGACATTAAACCGTTGCTTTTCTCATCTGAATTAGCAAACAATCATTTTTAATCGTCTCTGCAAACCTGGAAAATGCAAAGTAGCATCACCTTTTTTCATGGTTTTGGTGAGTTTTTTTTAAATCCACTGACTGTCTTGGAAGTGAGAAGGTCGGCCAAGACTCAGCTCCATTCAGCATGGCTCCAGATTGCCAGCAAATCCATCCAAATCACGCCTTTTCTGATTTCTGAATCATTTAACCTCAAATCGTCCTTTATAGGCGAGACTGTGGCATGTTATCACACTTTTTATTCCAGAGAACTGGTCACAGATTTTATTAACACAATATAATATTTAAATTATGTTGTAAATGAATATGTTGCATAGCATATATTGATATAAAGTATAGAGGGGTTGGGCAATGAACTTGAAAAGCCTGGTTTTAGACCACAGTAATTCATTAGTATCATGTTTTTTAGCAGCCAAAACAGCATCAGTTTTTCTTGGGAATGACAAATACAAGTCTTGCACAGTGGCCAGAGGGAATTGCCTTGATATTGTAGCCCAAACCATCACTGATCCACCCCCATGCATCATACTGGGCGACAGTCTCGGTGGTACCTTCTTTGGGGCTTTTCCACACCGTAACTCTCCAGGATGTGGGAAAGACAGTAAAGGTGGACTCATCAGAGAACAATGCATGTTTCACATTGTCCACTGCTCAAGATTTTCACTGCTGGCACCATTGAAACTGACATTTGGCATTGGCACAAGTGACCAAAGGTTTGGAAATTTTAAAACAATCCCTGGATCAAATAAGTAACACAAATAAAAAATATATCTGTACTGTACCTTCATACTGAAAGCGAGAGCGTCAAAGTAGCCGGAAGTCATTCATTTTCAATGGAGCTGGTGGCGATAAGAGGCGAGGAGCAGCACATCTTCGCCGGTGTGGACGTCGAGGGCAGTTGAAGTCAAGTCAACTTTATAGTAATGAGTTATGACGTGGTTGGGTGGCAAGCAATCAGAATGTAGAAGTCCACCGCTTGAGAGGGCCACCAGAGGACCACCAGAGAACACAGTCACTGTGAACTTTGGTTCCGACCACACTTGTTCCCAAGGGTTTTAATATTGCGGTTGCCGGATTTCCAATTATTTACAAAGTTTTTTTACAGGGGCATACATTAAAAATGTTAGTGACGAGTTACTGATATGCCTAATGTTTTTTTGTTTTTTTTTAAACAAGTGTGAATTTTATGGAACTGTACAAATCAGTATTGCTGCTTCAGAATATTTCAGACATATGGACAAATATTGGATAAGAGAAGCAAAGCCACAGCACATGCAACAACTAGACCTTTCATTGTTAAATGTATTTGATAAAAAGCGTGCTACATTTTCACACTAGAAAGCATGTTTATATGCGGGAATGTAAGTGATTTGCTGATAATGCTGCAATGGCTCCTTTGAATACGAGATCAATGTAGTGGCTGTTGACGCTCTCGCTGCCGAAGCTCTGAAGGCAGAAAGCGTTGTGGCCATGGCAGCCAGAGCGAACTTTGACACTCCCACGGTGTGAACGTACAGTAGGAAATATCTTCATATAAACAAGTAAGCATGAACAAGAAACATATAAAAAAAGTAAGGCTGCACCTGTGGTAATTCCATTTAAAATGTAGAATTTTTAAGTATGGTTCAGTGAAAATATTCCATATCTGTCAACAATTGGATTTGAAGATATTCAAAAATAATAACATCTGAACAAAACAGCAGACTAGCTAAACGATTCAGTTAAACTAATCTTTATTTCTTTAGTGCTTTTTCAAAATTGTGTCAGAGGAGCTTAACATAGAAGTCAATTGAAACTGTGTCAGTCCAGTTTTCAGAGTTGAAGTTCAGTTTAGTTCAGTTCAGTGTGGTTTAATTTTCATTGCTGAAAGTCCAAACACTGAAGAGCCAATCCATCGATGCGCAGCTCCACGAGTCCCAAACCAAGCAAGCCATTGGCGACAGCGGCGAGGAACAAACTTTACCGATTGACAAAAGTGAAGGACAAAAAAACTCAAGAGAAACCAGACTCAGTTGGGCATGACCATTTCTTCTCTGGCCAAACTTCTTGTGCAGAGCTGCAGTCTAAGCGCCGGAGGCTGGAGAACGCTGGACGCCCATCGTGGAGAAGCTGCTTGAGAACACTGGACATCAATCATGCAGAAGCTACAGGAATGAGATTCAAAACAGAAAATGCAATGTAAACTTTTCTAAAGAAACTCATCCCCTTATAGATTTACAGCGGAATGAACCGCCAACTTATCCAGCATATGTTTTACGCAGCGGATGCCCTTCCAGGTGCAACCCATCACTGGGAAACACCCATACACACTTATTCACACACATACACCTTTATTACATATTACCCAATTCACCTTACCCAATTCACCCATACCACATGTCTTTGGACTTGTGGGGGAAACCGGAGCACCCGGAGGAAACCCACGTGACCACGTAGAGAACATTCAAACTCCACACAAAAATGCCAACTGACCCAGCTGAGGCTCAAACCAGAGACCTTTATGCTGTGAGGTGATTGTGCTACCCACTGCGCCACCGTGTTGCCCAGCTATTTATTATATCCTTTGTAAATAATAATAATAATAATAATAATAATAATAATAACAATAATAATAATAATAATAATAATAATAGTTTAACAAATTAGTTTAGTCTAAGTTTAACAACTTTGTTATTCCCACCAGGGGCAAATAATTTAGTGCAGAAGCATCATGATACATCAAACACATAAAAAGACAAATCACTTACATACAATATTAAAAAACCACAATCCAGCCTGCTTCATAATAACTTCATAAATAGTACTAAAAAAAAAAAAATCATAGGAAGGAAATGTAAACACTTACTAAAACGTAAGGTTGTAACGCCTCAGGAACAAAGGTAAATTTATATCTGTTAGACGAGCATTTGATGCTTCTAAACCTTCTTCCAGAGGGCAACAGAACAAAAAAAAAGGCTTCAGAGGATGGGAATCATCTCCTATCACACTTTGAGTTTTCATTAGTCATTTGCTGTTCATGTAACTTTTAAATAGTAATACTGACTGTTCAACTGTTTATTTACAATGAAACAGCTCCAGCTTGCATATTCAGAAGGTATGAGATAATGTCTAGTAAATTGTATCGATCCATCAACTAGAAGAACAGACTAAAGGATGTCAGAGTTTAAGAATCAGTGTACATTTTTTAAAACGAAGATGGTTGAAATAGCAAAAATATAACTGTAGTAGGTTGGCCCTTTAAATGCGTGTGTTGCGTGCTAATTACGTAAAGGCTTTATAGGAGCAGGTGAGCGCTCCGTTTCTTAATGGCATTTTGTTGTTTTGACCTGTTGACGGGATTCTCTCCCCTTGCCCTTCAACAGTTGTGGCTGTCCGAAATTCACTAGATTGTGCGCGGCCGGTTTATGGTGTATAATGTAAAATCATTTCAAAGAGTCTGCTAACTGCTGCTTTGCTGTAACTTGAGTGGCATCTGGCCTTATTGGAAGCGGTTTTCCTATGTTGCGGGTATTGGAATCCGGATGTAAGCGCCTCCGATTCCATATCGTCTGCGGCCAATTCATGTGCGCTGCCTTTGTATGAGTTAAATCGGTCTTCCAACCAACTGCGAGTGTTGCCGTCGGAAACCATCCTTAGTTTAGTGTGTTGGTTTCTTTCCCTGAGTGATGTAATTTTCGTATGGAGTGTATTCTGTTTTCTATTTCTTTTTCTTTTTTGTATGTGTTGTTGTTGTTTATTATTATTCATTCATTCATTCATTCATTTTCTTGTCGGCTTAGTCCCTTTATTAATCTGGGGTCGCCACAGCGGAATCAACCACCAACTTATCCAGCATATTTTTACGCAGCGGATGCCCTTCCAGCCGCAACCCATCCCTGGGAAACATCCACACACACACAGTCACACTCATACACTATACGGACAATTTAGCCAACCCAATTCACCTATGCCACATGTCTTTGGACTTGTGGGGGAAACCGGAGCACCCGGAGGAAACCCACGCAACCACGGGGAGAACATGCAAACTCCACACAGAAATGCCAACTGACCCAGCCGGGGCTCGAACCAGCGACCTTCTTGCTGTGAGGCGAACGTGCTAACCACTAGGCCACCGTGGCGCCTGTTTATTATTATTATTATATTTATTATTTTCGTTATTATTATTATTATTTGGAGAAGTTGGTGTCGTTGATGTGGGGATGATGTGAGATTACTTGCTTAGTGGTATTACCAAATCGGAACCAAGGGTTTGGTGTGCAATAAATTATCTTGAATTGTGTGGTTGGTGGTGTATACAATTTATTATATTTTGTTTTCTTGGGGGTTTGTGATTTTGTTTTCAGTGCTTGTGGATCATATATAGTGGTTCCTATTTGTGTATTATTATATGCTGAAGTGAGACACATTGAATAACAACAAAACCTAACAACTGCTAACTAACCTCCTTTTTGTTTGGGATTTATATTGGTGTTGGCTTCTTGCTATTTGTATATATGTTTTGATGTGTTTCTTATTGTATTTTCTTTCTGTTGTATTTTGCTTTGGGATAACCTAATTAATTTGATTAATTTGGTTTATGTCGTGTGATCTATATTTGTATGGATTTGTTTTTCTTTTGACTTTGTCTTTATTATCATTCACCTGTGTGTGTATTTTCCTTTTGTGGATGGTGTACCCTGTCTAGAGTAATAACGACTATACATTTGTCTATTATCCATTTGTCCCTTTGTGGGGATCGTGCTTTAAGAGTAAGACCTTAACAGGTACAGGATTGAGAAAGTATCCAGAATGGGGGTTATTGGCCACTAAGAAAATTGTTTCATTAAATTCTTATTTTATTGTGATGTTGAGCTTAATGCTTTAAATAGTGTCTGTAAGAAATAAAATTGATCTTTTGAGACGTGATCTAACTCTGCTTGTCACTTTCCATTAAGTTGGAAGCTTACTATTGGGGAGACCATTTTGGGGTTGGTCATAGGGGCCTGTAGGGCTGTACATCGATCCCCTTTTACATAACTGTTAAACTTTTACCACTCAGTTATTCCAGCTGGATATATTCTAAGTTGCTTTATTTATCCGCATTTGCAGCTCATCGAGTGCGACTTGTGGACCATAAACAGTCTGAAACATGAACTGTCATAATGCTGATCTTGACCAATTAAGTTTGTAAGCAGAAAATCGACGTGCCGCCGGGGAGAAATGACACGCTGTCCAGCACGAGGCATTTAGTGTGGTTACATTTCACCGCGTTTCAGCTTTAACGGTTCAATTTCCAGACTCGGAGTTCTCCCTCCCTCACATACATGCATTAAAATGGATGGCTGTTATCTAATGTTAGACACGTAACCTCAAACAGGGGGTGACTCTGCACGCATCAGTGCCCAGACAGTCTCCTTTAGACTTCACACACACCCTCCTGCATACGGGAGTAGATCTGCTTTCTTCGCCCTCTTTCTCCTTACCGCAATGCTAATCACTTCATCCACCGGCGCTGAAGATCTCGCCATGCTGGTAGGATCTCTCAGACTTTCATCTTGGTGAAGGTCATGGCCATTACATTCTCTATTAACATTCTCCTTCTCACTCTTAGTCTCCCTGACTTCTTCTTTTGGTCTGCTGTGTGTGTTTTTTTTCTGTCTCACTCTTCATTCTTTGTCTCTTTTGTTAGCCCTGCTAGCTTAAAACCAGCATCACTCTTGGCTTCATGTGCGCCAGGCTGTGAACGTGCCGATGAAGCTTTTATCTGAGCAAAGATGCAGCTTTTGTTTACATGAAGTGTGTTCCGCCTTAAAACAGGCTCCCTGACAGGTTGCTTTATATTGACTCGCTGGCAAAAGGCTGTGATGTCTGAAGGAATGAAGGTGTTCTCTTAAATGTTTGGTTTGACTGAGTCCACTCGCGTGATCAAACTGCTTTCAGAAACTTCATAAGGAAATGGCTCTTGGATTAAAGCATTGCCTTCCTGTGTGTGTGTTTTAAAAGACTTCTGAAAGGATATGTGTTGAGGTTTATACAAGAAGATAAAAGCAGCACAAATGTTTTCAACATTGATGAACAGCCATGTAAACAACCTAGGGTCAATCTGAAAACGTAGTCCCATGTACGTTTCTGGAGGCTGCGAAATATGTCTCAGGAGGTACGTATTTTTGCACTTTTAGTTTTTGCGAATCCTCGAGAGGCCGCTGTGTATGTTTTTTAGGATCTCAAATTTCTCTCGCGAGTGCCATTCGCGCCTGCTGTGCCACGTAAACCCACCACGCTGTCGACTGACTGTTTGACTGACTGAATGACTTACTGACTGACCGACCAATCGACTGACCCACCCTCCTCCTTCCCTGAACTCAACCAAAATTTTATCGATTAACGTACCCACACACTTCCCTAAACCCAACCAACAATTTTCAAAAGCAATCCAGAAACAAAAATAAAAGCCCTCATCTCATTTTTACCACGTTTTCAGATTTTACCACATTCTCACCCTGTTATTTACTGGTTTACTTTATTTTTTGGATTCTGTTTTTGTCTTACCTGCTTTCTGGAACCGCTCTTGACTGGACTCGAACCCCGTCGTCGTAGTCAACTCCTCTCCACGTCTCAAGTCTGCCGACGAACATAGCGAGCTAACGGGACAAACTAATTGCAGTGGGAAAGTTGTCCACACGGATGTAAGCGGTCGGCTAGTGAGCGTGAAAAGGAACGATGTCACACTGCCCCGTAGCGTTTGTTTAAAAAATGAAACGCAGCCATACGTACCTCTGACTACATAATGTGCGGTCTCCAGAAACATACATGGGGCTACGTTTTCATGCACCCACATAACTGCCACTCACTGGATATTTACTTTTTTCAGATCATTTACTGTAAATCTTAGAGTTGGTTGTGCATGAAAATCCCAGTAGATCAGCAGTTTCTGAAATACTCAGACCAGCCCGTCTTGCACCTACAATCATGCCACGTTCAAAGTCACTTAAATCCCCTTTCTTCCCCATTCTGAAGCTCGGTTTGAACTGCAGCACTTCGTCTTGACCATGTCTACATGCCTAAATGCATTAAGTTGCTGCCATGTGATTAGAAATTTGCGTTAATAAGCAGGTGCTTAACAAGGACAGGTGTACCTAATAAAGTGACCTGTTAAATAAAAAATATACATCATTATTTTTATTTAGTAATTTATTGGTACATTTATCGTATGTATAATTTCTAATTCTAATATCAAATCAGTTTTTAGGTTTATTTGTTTTTTATTCTTATTTTTTGGCTTTTTCTGTAGCAAAGGCTGGTCAACCTTTACCGAGATTCCCTTTTCCTCCACCTAACCTTTGTTACATCTAAACAGTATTCAAGTCTCAAAACTGCTGTTATCTTCCATTATCCGTTTCCTTCTTATCCAGTTTTCTTCACCTGTCCTTCACTTTTTCCTTCTTTGCCCGTATCTGGACACACACTGCTCTTTTTTACCTCTGACTTCCTCATTTCCATCCATCCCTGGCCTTATCCCCGAATCCCTTCATGTTTCCCCCTTCTGTGTTTTCCCAGTGTTCCTGTATCTCTCTCGTCCTCTGTTGGTCTCTCTCTCTCTCATATTCCCCAGTGTAATGAGATGGCTGTGTTGGGCCGGGTCACTGCCTCTCTCTCTATCTCTCTCTCTCTTTGAGAAACAGTATAGCGGAGTTAGGAAAGGGAGATTAGACACATCAAACCATCGTAGCCTCACTGCACACTGGGCAGTCTGGGTATTTTTAGATGACTGTTTCGCATTCTGCAGGTCCCACAGATTGAGCGTCAACTACACACACACATAAAGTGAAAGAACGGACGGAAAGGTTAACCTGCATGCCAACCCACGGAAATATACAAACAGTCAGGAAGAAAAGAAATGCAGCTATACTGTGGTCTATCAGTGTAGTCAGAGGCACACATAACATCGGTCATAGAAGATGTTTTTCTTATTGTACACAAGAATTTGATTATATTAATATTTCTTTTATTGGCAGTGTGCATTGAAAGAGAAAACAACATTAGGGCTCTCTTTTAATGATCTAGGCGCAAAGTCTAAAGCACATGGCGCAAAAGCATTAAGGACGTGTCCAAATCCATTTTTGCTATTTTAATATGCTCTGCATCGAGGCGCATGGTCTAACAGGGTTGAGCTTATTCTCTTAATGAGTTATGGGTGTGTTTTGAGAATAAACCAATCAGAGTCTCATCTCCCATTGCTGTCGCACCATAGCGCATTTGCTATTTACATGAACTGAATGCTTCACTAGCGAGAAAACAGTTAAACAGAGTATCTGCAGCGAGAGGATAAAGAATGAACCTCCTCTAATCGGCCTTTACTTTCATTTTCTCTTTCTCTCTTTCGTGGATAAGGGAATGTCTGACATCCTTTAGCCTGCATAATTAATTTAGTTCGTTAAGCGCAAAGATTTGTTATAAAACTATTTTTAAATTCAGTTCTAATTACCTGCAAACAAATAAATGAGCAATAATAATGTAGTGTGGTCAAAAAATTTTTATATCCAAACACACATGCTTTGCCCCATATGGTCCAAAACCTGACAGGTGGACAAATCTAAGCTTGTTTAAATGAAACAAATATAAATATGCATACAATAAATAATAATGCTAATAATAATAACATTATGCAAAAGCAAGTTGTCATGAATAAACTAAAAAAGCCCCCTCTTTTCTTGACCGAAACACCCATGAGTCTATAAAGTGGCGTAAATGGATTTGCTATTTAAACAACGTGGTGGAAAACGGGAAAATTAAGGTTCCGCTGGTCTGAAAATAGCAATACGTCAGGGCAAACACGACTAAACGTGCCTTATTGTGCCGGGTGTATGATAGAGCCTTATTGGTGCCAGACATCCACTGCTAGGTAGTAACTTCATTCATTCCTTTTCTTTTCGGCTTAGTCCCTTTATTAATCCGGGGTCGCCACAGCGAAATGATCCGCCAACTTATCCAGCATTTGTTTTACGCAGCGGATGCCCTTCCAGCCACAACCCATCTCTGGGAAACACATCCATACATTCTCATTCACACACATATACCACGGACAATTTAGGTTACCCAATTCACCTGTATCGCATGTCTTTGGACTTGTGGGGGAAACCGGAGCACCCGGAGGAAACCCACGCAACCATGGGGAGAACATGCAAACTCCTCACAGAAATGCCAACTGACCCAGCCGGGGATCGAACCAGCAACCTTCTTGCTGTGAGGCGAACGTGCTACCCACTAGGCCACCGTGGCGCCCTAGGTAGTAACTTGGATTACATAATCAGATTTTTTACTCATAGATTAAGTATTCGTCATTTTAAAATAGTTGTAATCTGATTAGGTTTTTTAGGCATTACAAAATATTATTCACACAATTTAATTAAATTATTCAAAATGTATGGATTTTGCACATTAAAGTACACATGAAATCAAAACTAACCATATTGATGTTGTTAGCTCACATTGCTTGTTTTGTGGTGAACAATTAGAGCTGGGCGATATTGCAAAAGCAATTATCACGATATCATGTTTCATATCATTCAATATCGATAATTATAAGTTGTTTTCACATGACATCATTGATGACGCACAAGACTCAGATGGGGGCAGGAAGTAATTCTTTTACATACAGTAGGAATCGCTATCGGATCATCAAAATGTTTCTGTTTTATGTTGTTTATGATTGTTTAAATCGGCCAAAATGAGAAATGCAGAACAGCTTTCATAGACTTCCAAAGGTTTTTGCTCATGAAGGGGGGAAAGTTCAAGAAACTGTCTGAAAAATGGGAGAAAAGGTGGCATAAACATTCATTCAATACATCCATGTGTACAAACTTTTTTTGAGCGCAATAAGTTCATTAATTTAACAGCACCAATAAAGGTAATATTCAGGCAGAGCTATGTGTATAAATATGTTATGTGTTATATAAAATTCAGATGCAAGCACCACCACATTTATACAATATTCAGGAGAATATAAATAACGTACCCTGCCATGTAATTACTTTAATTAAACCTCCATCTTGTTTTGCAATAATCCATCTCTTTACTGGTACTCTGTTTTGGTGAAATAAACAACCGTAAAGTTAACATCGAGATGCGCAGCAGCGCTGAATGTTTGTTGATTGTAAGTTCATTGACCGAACAAAAAAATGCGACAAAACTAGGGAGTTATTATTGTGGAGCATATAAATGAATAAATAAATAATATAATGTAGACTGTGGGTCCATGCTTTTCTATGCTTTCATCTGTTATTTTGTGATGTCTGGAGAGTGGCGGATTTAGACATGGGCAATATGGGCGATCGCCCGGGGCGGCATCTTGCTGGTGGCGGCACGGGGAGACGAAAAAAGAAAAAAAAAGTGCCCTGGTAAAAATTATATGTGCCTCAGTAAGCTTTGAGATACAATTTACTTTATGCAAGTGTATTAATCCCAAGAGTGGTAATCCAGGAATAAAGATGTTAGGGGCCATTCACATTTGATGGCTTTTGTAAACGCATGTTTGTTTTTCTCTATGTGCAACAGAAACCAAACGTAAAAGCAAGGAGGATTGTAAACTGTATAGAAGACTCAGCCAAAACATAGATCCTCCGGGTGTGTGAATGTAATCAGTCAGGAACCGGTTGTGTGTGTGTGGTGCATGAATGAATATGTAGTCCATAAATGGCGGATTTGTAGTACGTTAATGATCTGCAGCTGCTAGATCACTGATAATCATAACAATTTTGTTTAGTTCGTTTGTGGATTTTTTTTACAGTTATAGTCAAAATTTTTAGCTTCCTGAGTTATTAGCTTATCTGTATATATTTTTTCTGTTTGTTTAACGGAGAAGATTTTTTTTAAACATTTTTGAACATAATAGTTTGTTCTGTATACAATCTGAAAAATTATTGCATAATAATATTGACCTATATTGTTTTATTCATACTTCAGTCTCCACATCAAAGTTCCTAAAAGCAAAGAAGGTCAGGATTGGCCAGGATTGGCCAGCCCTGTCACCAGACCTGAACTTTATTGAGCATCTCTGGGGTAAGATGAAGGAGAAGGCATTGAGGATGAATCCAAAGAAACTGAACTCTGGGAGTCCAGCAAGAACGCTTTCTTTGCCATTCCAGATGACTTAATTAATAAGTTATGAGTCATAGCAGAGATGTATGGATGCAGTCCTCCAAGCTCACGGGAATCATACACAATATATATCTATATTTTTTTCCACTGCACCATGACTTTTTATTCTATACTTTTTTTTCTGTTAAGTGACAAGACTTTTGTCTAAGCAAAGTCAGACCTACTGTCCTAATTAAATAATTAAAAATCAAGGCATGATCATATTTTGGTAAAATAAGTGTATTCTAGAGGCCTTTGCCTTTCATATAAGCCACTAGAAGTCAACTAGAAGTCAAGTTATTATTTGTTGTTCCCAAAACTTGAATAGGCGACAAGTCACACTACTTTTGTCAGGTAGTGTACAATACTAACTACAATATTCATGACAAAATATAAGACCACAACCACTTTATCTCTAACCGCAACATCACAGAGGAATTGGAATCCTCTAATACAAATATCTTCCAAAACACTGAATTCCCCTGACTATAAAGAGTTTGAGTATTTAAAGTAGTCTAATCAGCTCTGTACCAAAATCTCTCAGTCTATTACCTACAATATATAAGCAGCAAACTCCTTTAAAAGCATCCTGACTAAAATGCAGCTTCACGAAGGTCCCTAATTTTATGCATTTTTGTCCTTTTTTGAGGAACTAATTCAATATTAACACTGTAAACTGTGTTAATTTGAGCCAATCGGATTTCACTGTTATTGGTAGATGAGAGTATAACATAATTATAAGAAATATTCCATTCTGTAAATGATGACTGTTCCATTTCTGCTGTGTACTTAGATTCCATAAGGGCCTGTTCGTAAGTGACTGAATTGGAACGCTCTACATAGGCAGCAAGTCAGCACACAACGCAAATAGCACTGTAACGTGAAGCACAATGGAGATTCAACTTACAGTGCATTCCGATTGTTTGATGGTGGTTTTTAATATACAGTATATTTGACTGAATAAGCTTTTATATACACTGTATTAAAAGAAAATATCTATATTTCTGAAATCATATGAATTTAACTGCTTCTTATAGACCATTTCGAGAGATGTAAACAATAACAATGGTCCTAACATATTTCCTGTTTTACATTTCTAATTTCTAGAGCTTCCGAGAATCCGAAAAAGAGCCACATATTGATAAATAATGTTATGAGAGCTGTTTTAACATCAAGTTATGATTGAATCGCCTCTTTTAACAGTTATGAAATAGTTTGATAACAAGCAGGAAATGTTCATTGGCCAATGACATCACCACATTGAAATGGTCTAAATTGCACAGTGACTGAAAGTATTTGACTTCTGAGTGTTTGGAATTTCCATGCAAAGCCATTTCTAGGCTTCAGAGAGCCTGGTCAGAGAAGAATGAGGAAACTAGTTCCAACTGATTGAATGGCTTTATATGTTCAGAATTTTGGTGCTGCGTTTTGGTCAGAACTTGATATCTTTTGTCCACTGCCAAATATTATAAAACAATTGAGTAATGTAAGCAAATATATATACTTAATTTCCGTTTGTTTGTTTGTTTGTGCGTTGTTTCCTTCCTTCATTCTGAAGGTGTGGGTTTTCTGATGGATGTCTACTCCAGGATGGAGTAACACCAGAATAAAGTAACACCAGGATGAAGTATATCTTATATTTTGGAGTGACTTTCTTTTTTTAATCGAATCTCTGACTCTGGCTCTTCTTCATCTGACAGACTGGTCATTTTGGGGGTAAAACTGTTGGTTCCCCTATACTTCCTTCCTTTCTTCCTTCCTTCATTTATTCATAAAGAGTTTCTAATTCAGCAGTTCTCCACAGTTTCAACATATGTATGCACTGTAAAAGTAATTAGTGGCCTTTGTACTTAAAAAAGTGAGCAAATACGGTGCATTAAATTTGTTATGTAAACGAACCATGTGGATAATTATAAAAAATAATAATAATTAGGTAAAGTCGACTTAGCTTTTTTTTTTAAAGTAAAGTAAGCTATCACTTTTATCAGTGGGCTACTGTACATTTCTTTATAAATTTATGCTCATTAAGATATATATATATGGGCGCCACGGTGGCGCGTGAGTAGCACGTTCGCCTCACAGCAAGAAGGTCGCTGGTTCGATCCCCGGTTGGGGCAGGTCCCGGTTGGGCCAGTTGGCATTTCTGTGTGGAGTTTGCATGTTCTCCCCGTGATTGCGTGGGTTTCCTCCGGGTGCTCCGGTTTCCCCCACAGTCCAAAGACATGCGGTACAGGTGAATTGGGTAAGCTAAATTGTCCATAGTGTATGTGTGTGAATG
>CAIGQQ010006515.1:27456-45642 GCA_903798035.1 Danio albolineatus | reverse complement strand
TAATCTTTTTGAAGTGTAACGGAGCAACTATATCTAACGTATTAGAACGTATTATATAAAGCAATTGCTAGACTAGACTAAAAACAAACCCTAAAATCATTTAATTTGAGCTTTCTTTTCACTTTATGAATCAATATAAATATATTATTGACAGTCATACATGAATGTTCCTTATGTGTACCCAAATCACTGATATCCAGGTGTTTTCAGAATGGCAAAGGGGTATTTGCACACAAACGTTTAATTTTCAGACAGCCAGCCCAACAGCTTCCGGTGAACTATCTTTCCATTACAAAATAACCACGTTTAAGAACTGATTTCTTTAAAAAATAAGTGATCTCCACTGCCTGATAGATATACGATATAAAATGGGTCTCAGTCTGGACAAGAAGTACTGCGTTAAATTCCATTTTTCCCTGCCATGTCTTTAAAATATGAACATTTATTTTACCCCAGTATTATCAATGGAGTTCCTGCACTAGCCTGCTGCCACTGACAGTGCTAAAGTTTGCATGGTCTATCATCTCGTTTTATGCTTGAACAACTAAATGAATACTTAAGTTTATTTAGCTGATTGTATTTTAATTACGATGTTAATGCTGTAAAAGAAACCTTTCACCGGAAGTTAATCGTTGGCTGAAAAACACAAGCTGTGCATATAGCCCATTGTTTTTGGACTCTGGGAATGGGTGGAGTCAATGGAATGACACATTTTTAGCCAATCAGAAGCACACTGAGTTCAGTTTGGTTTCCAAATTTGGAATTTGGAAGGAGGTCTAAAGGAACTTTCACATAATAAAGCTAATAATTAGTGTCAACAATAACAAAAAGTGTATTGTTCTGGGGGTGTCACAGTGGCGCAGTGGGTAGCACGATTACTAAGCCGAAAAGAAAATGAATGTTTTGTTCTGTTTATTATAAACACGTATGCAGTTTTGTTGTCTGTCACATTAAAATAGCAAAGTCTTTACAGCAAATTGGAATGGCTGTGAATGTTTTTATGGTTCATAGTGTAGAAAAAAAAAAATATTACAGTTTTTGAAAGTATTCAACACATCATGTTTTTCTTTTTTCTGGGAAAAATATTCTAAAGGAGCTGTTGACATGGAATTGAATCTGCTTTTGGTAAAAACCCAAACAATACAAACATAAAAATAAAACAAAGCAAAAAGTTATGTGTAATAACAAGGAAATGTAATGTACTGAACTACTAAAATGTATTTAATACTTTATATAAAAGGCTTTTTGGGTGTTGACAGCTTAAAGACGCCTCTCATATGGAGAATGAAGTCACATGCATTACTCAGGTGTGAGTTTTTTCACAGACTTCAACAGAGTGTTAAAATTTTGATACTTCTGTGGGTCTCGTCTATCAAATCTGATCTTTATTTTTGTATTTTCTATTGGCTTTAAGTCAGGTGTGTGCCTGGCCATTCTAGCAGCTTGCTTTTCTGTCTTTGATTTTCTTTCCTTGGCTGTGTTTTAGATCATTGTCTTGTAAAAATTGCCACTCTGATTTCTAATGTAGATTTTGGACTGAAGCAGCTAATATTCATTTACAATGACGAAGGGCAAAGGGTTGCTAAAGAACTACTGAGAGATTTCAGCTGCTGTCTGGGCGTTCACTGACTTTCTACACCTCCCTTTCTTCATGTGTTTAAAGAGCCCATATGGTGGGTTGAGAACGGTTAAATTTCACTTTTTGAAGTCCCAAACAACAGGATGATATGTATGCAAGGTTAAAAAACACTTTCGATGTCTTATAATATCTATTTATTTTTACCTCATTTTCCCATCGACTCCCATATGAATCGTCTGAGTGAGTCTTTTTCCCCAAGCACCTCCTTTCCGTGACGCTACCACGTCACGTCACCACGTCATGTCCACCACGTTACGTCCCAATGCCAGAACATATTGAAAACAAATTACTGCTTTTGTACAACAGCGCATTGCTAAATTCTTCATCATAACAACAAACATTCAGTAATAATGAACACTTCATGGACTATTGTAAGCCAACAAATAGTTTCATTCGGCAGTAAGCTAAATGGCTACCGCTACATGCTGCACGGAGCAAACACAATACAGACAACTACATCCATATTTACCTTGTTACAGTCAACAAGACTGGAAGAACACGCAGGTCCAAATAAACTGGGTATTGATCCATCCTTTAACAACAACCGTGCAACAAATCCCGCGTCGTAAGCTGGTAGATTGGTGTAGCTCTCTTCAGAGAGATGACGCGAACACAGCACCGTGTTAAGGATGTAATTCTCACGTATTTTACGAAAAAAACCTCAACCACTCCAGGTAGGGAAAAGAGATTTCCAGGTAGGGAAAATAACACAGCTTTTCCCTCGCACTTCAGAGCACAGCGTCTGCGGGTCATGATTTAACCGGAATGCCGATAAGTTCAGTAAAATTAGCAGCAGTCGTGTTTTCCGGATCAATAACTCATGACCGAAACATTGTTCCTACACAAACAGCACCTCTTTTCAACCGTCGCAATGTATACAATCGCCTACAACCTTATTTTCCTAAAAATGAGCTTTGCCTACGCGCTGGATGCATAATATTAAACTCTGTGCGCAGGCGGCAGAGAGACCGGTCCTTAGGGACCGTCTACAAAGAGCAAAACGCGAAAACCAAAAGCTGTCAATAACTTCTCTCTAAATCTTTATACTGCCATCAAACAGTATAAAGATTTACTTAGATATTACTCAGATCACACGTCACTGCTGTCCCGCTGGTTATGCGGTTATTCTAGCCGGTTATGCTACAACACTTACTGCAATACAGTGCTTGTTGTCTTCCACTTTTCCTTCCTGTCTGTGGGCGGGGCCGGGCAGTTCAAATTTTCCTGGGTCTGCGTGCGCAACTATTATGTTTCGCGTTGACGTCAAGCCGAAACGGCTAAAGACTCGTTCTAATAACGATTCATTTAAACAACGAGTCGACTCTTTTATATATGAATCAATCGTTTTAAACACTTTGCACTTTCAGATTTAAGCCTTAGCTGGACATTTCACTTTACTTAGAGCTGTGTAACACACTGCATGGAAGGTCATTTTCAAAAATCCATAATATGGGCTCTTTAATACTTTTCCCTGCGTCATTTTATTTTATTGCGCACAACTTCATTTGTAAACATTTTCTTTGCATATATGGATTTCTTTGGCTGTTACCAACGTGAACATTTCAAGTCAACAGCACCTTTTAGTAATATGTTTTCTGAGAAAAATGGTGACGTGTTCAATACTTATTTCCCTCACTGCACTGTAAAAAATAAAAAAATGAGTTAACTTAAAACTTTAAAGCAACCGGCTGCAAAGAAATTTTGAGTTTATTAAGCTTCAGTGGTTGAAGCTGTGCCAAAAATTTTTTTCAAGTTGACCAAAATGCTGGTTCAAGTCGATTATACTTTACAGAATAATTTGGCACATACACTGAAGCTTATCAAACTCAAAAGTTCTTTGCAGCCGGTTGCTTTAAAATTTTAAGTTAACTCAACTTTTTGTTTTTTGAAGATATGAAGAAATCAAAATTTAAAGTCTTCTCAACTAAATTTTTTTACGTTCATCGAACAGACAGTTCCAAACATGCAGTTGAATCATTTTTATGAGTAAATTCAACTCTGAGCTTAAAAATATGTCCACCTTACTTACAATTTTAAACCGAGTTAACAATTTGTACGTTGGATTTTTTAGAGTGTGTATATATTTTTTTAATTTTGAAAGGTTTTTAGAACTAAATCAACTACATAATTATAATCCTCAGTGTAAACAAACCGTAATTTAGCGAGTTCAAATCACTGAAAAATCACACTGCTAAGTCAGATTAATCTTTTTCTTTGTGTTTTACCAGTCAAAAGTGTGAACATACTCATCTTTATTTGTATCATTATGAACGTTTCCTAAATTTACGAATGAAAATAAAGTCACCAAAACAAGGACAAGATAAGTTTAAGTATTTGTCTAGATTGGAGCTCTCTAGACATTGTCTCAGCCGACTTTATGAGGTGCATTCTGGGATTTTCACGAGAACATTATTTTAGTATATTTATTTCACAATTTCCCTCTTGGGAGCTTTTGGCTGGTGTCATAATGTGACATTTTAGATTTTACTCTCCTTTCGGGGACATTTGGTCTCTCCAGTGTGGCTCGAACATGACTACTACCACACACACACACACACACACACACTCACACTCACACTCCTCAACATCATCATCTTCAGAACCACCAAGCACGCTGGCGTCCCAATTCTGCGCCTCTCCGTACCCATCTCATCCTTTGTTTTCCTGCACTCTCATTTCATCTTTCCTCACTCTTTCATCTTCTCCCTTTATCGCTCTCTTTTTCCTCTTCTTGCCTGCTCCCTCTTCCTAAATATAGCAGCTTTGAAGCATCCCTCCCCAAAACACACTGCATGACAAAAAAAAATATTTCATTCAGCCCGCGTGTGTGAGAGCGAGAGAGAAAGCCCTAATCAAGGATGTGATTGCCATCTGTTGTGTATTGATAAAAGGCAAAGAAAGACACTGATTAAAAAAAAGAGGAGAGAAAAAAACGCTGTAGGAAGAAAGAAATAGAACAGCAGATATGGTGAGTAAAAAAGGAGGAGCAGAGCTATAAAGAGGACATGTGAATAATGCACATTTTAAAAGCCCAAAAAAGAGGCAGCACTGCATGTGGTAGTACAGAAAGAGTGTAAAAAAGGGAAGTGTTGAAGAAAAGACACAGAAACCGAGGAGAAAGGGGTTAGCGGAAGAGGAGTGGGTGACATTTCTGATCCTCGTTTTGTAATTGAATAATAATCTCCTGCGGGACCTGACCTAGAAGCGCGCAAGTGTGTGTATTAGCACGTTTTTTTTATTTTTTTCAGCGCGAGACAAAGAGAGTCAAATGAAAAGGGCTGACGTGAAATGAAACACTGCCCCCTGTTGTTTGATCGGGGTCTCGCACACATTAAGCATGAAAAATGATCCGGTTTAATGTGCTGTGGCGAAGAATTGAAACATAACTGCTTTTCCGTTCAAGCAAGACTTATATATTTCGGAAAGGTTAATGAGATCAATCATTACACTTTCCTTTTAGCACCGATTCTGTTTGTACAGACAGCTCTTTTATATTTTTATACTTTGTAGGGGAGAGCGGGGAAGAAAGTAGCCTACCATTTTTCATAAAAACCTATTTTTAAAAGATAATAATTCAGACAGAAGTGTATATTTTTGCTGTGGTAACTAACTCATATGATGGCCCACACGGAATCTGCTCGCGGAGAATTACGCAGATTTCCGCAGATTTTTAGCCCATATTCTGTTTATTTACTTGAGTAAATGTGTGTAAATTTAGATTTATTGAGTTTTTGAATTAATTTCAGTATAATTATTGACTAATATGAAAATATTCATCATTTTCTTCTTTTCGGCTTAGTCCCTTTATTAATCCGGGGTCGCCACAGCGGAATGAACCGCCAACTTATCCGGCATCTGTTTTACGCAGCGGATGCCCTTCCAGCCACAACCCATCTCTGGGAAACACATCCACACATTCTCATTCACACACATACACTATGGACAATTTAGCTTACCCAATTCACCTGTACCGCATGTCTTTGGACTGTGGGGGAAACCGGAGCACCCGGAGGAAACCCACGCAACCACGGGGAGAACATGCAAACTCCACACAGAAATGCCAACTGGCCCAGCCGGGGATCGAACCAGCGACCTTCTTGCTGTGAGGCGAACGTGCTAACCACTCGGCCACCGTGGCGCCTATGAAAATATTCTTATGATTTATTCACAATACAGTTTATAAAGTAATATTTTCTGTGTTTTTGTAGATATATTATATGAGAGACTTGATTTGTTTACTAAACATTCATTCATTTTCTTTTCGGCTTAGTCCCTTTATTAATCCGGTGTCTCCACAGCGGAATGAACCACCAACTTATCCAGCATTTGTTTTACGCAGCGGATGCCCTTCCCATCTCTGGGAAACATCCATACACACTCATTCGTACTCATACACTACGAACAATTTAGCTTACCCAATTCACCTGTACGGCATATCTTTGGACTTGTGGGAGAAACCGGAGCACCCAGAGGAAACCCACGCAACCACGGGGAGAACATGCAAACTCCACACAGAAATGCCAACTGACCCAGCCGAGGCTCGAACCAGCAACCTTCTTGCTGTGAGGTGAACGTGCTACTCACTACGCCACCGTAGCGCCCCGTTTACTTAACAAAGTAGATCTAATTTGCATAAAACCGGATCGCAAAAGTAAAAAAAAGCTATTATTTTTTTATTTCATATGTTAAGTTTTTAGTATATGAACTATTTTGCATAAATCCGCAGATTTTTAACAAAATTCTCCGCAAAAATTGCAAAAAAAATATCTGCAGATTCTGTCTGGCCTTACTCATAAGTGTCAAACTCAGGTGTTATTTTGTATCAATGTAGAACAACTTCAATATAACTTCACTTTAAACCAAGGGTGTACAGTAGGTTTGCACTTGACATTGGAGGGGACAGGTGAATACAATATATATAGCTGTATATATATAGCTATTAATTATTTAACTGCTATTTAAATACATTATTAATTAATTTTCTCCTAATAAAATGCATTATGTTAAATGTCATAGTCAGGCCTGTAGTCAAGGGGGGTTCAGGTGGTTTGAAAGACCAAAAGTTAGATGACGATTATCAATTTTAGTATTATTGTTATTATTATTATTATTATTATTATTATTATTATTATTATTATTATTATTATTATTATTATTATGCTTGAATTTTTCTTTTTATTCAAATAGTCAAATTCTGATGGAGAAGAGTTGAATGTGCTGGCCAGTTTGTTATTTGCCTGTAGGCTTCAGTTTTTAATTTTAAACAAGCTTTAACAGATTTAAAAAAAAAAAAGATAAAATATATGGCGCGTTCCCTTTGTCCATGCTTAATCTACGCCCCTGCTTTAAACAAAAGTTGCACATTGTTACTTTTGACAATTAGCATGAACAAAAGTTGCACAATGTTACTTTTGACAATTAGCAAGGACGAAAGTAACACACAAGTCGGTCAAAGGTAACACAACAATATTTGCTAGATTTACTGGCTTAATCTTGTTTATTTTAAATATGTCTGACTGTGACTTTGGTAACGTTAACTGAAAACATATTTTGTCCTTTAAAATTTAAAATTTCAGTTCCAGCAAATGTTTCAAAAGCAATACAACAATGCAATGTGTTAATATTTTCTACAATTGTTGAATAGTTTTTATAGTTATTGGCAATATGCATTCATTTTATAAAACACATTCATCAAAAGACCGAAAACTTGAATGTGGAAGTGCAAAACAATGTATTAGCATTGGAACATCTTCTTCTTCTTGGAACTTCTGTCCCCACAGGAACTCTAACCATCTAAACCTGATTTACTTTTGAAACTGAAAAACTCAGACATTGCAAACTTATGGATGTGTTATTGCACTAAATAAGCTGTAGAATGATCATTGATCATGATGCATGAAAAGAGAAACACAAAGAACCGCTACAATAACTTACTTTCTGCACTTAAAAACCTAACTGTGGAACATGGTCCTGAAATCAGGAACTGTTATAGCCTGGAAAGCAAATGTTGTCAGGGCTTTGAGAAAATCTATATTTCTTAAATTTTTCTTACATTTGCTTTTATTTTATTTTACATAACTTCTATTTCTCCAATTTCAGATTCTTTTTGTTGTTGTTAGTACTACTTTTATTATTGTTATTGTTGTTATAATTTTAAGGTCACAAGCAGTCGTGTAAGCATTTCCCTGCAAATCACACTATGTATGACTCTGTATGTGACAAAATTTGAATTTCATTTATTCATTCATTTTTCTTTGGCTTAGTCACCTATTCATCAGGGATCACTGCAGCAGAATGAACCGCCAACTATTCCAGCATATGTTTTACAAAAAAAATGGCCTTCCAGCCGCAACCCAGTACTGGGAAACACACATAAACTCTCACATTGACACAGATCAATTAGATCATCCAATTCACCTAGTTTGTCCAGTCCATAGCGCATGTGTTTGGACTGTGGGGGAAACTGAAGAACCTGGAGGAAACCCACACAAACACGGGGAAAACATGCAAACTCCAGACAGAAATGCCAACTGGCCCAGCTGGGACATGAACTGGTGACCTTCTTGGCGTGTGGCAACAGTGCTAACTACTGAGCCACCATGCTCCCTAAAAGTTGAATCAGATTTTTTTTCTATGTAGTTATAAGCAAATCCCGAAGTATCCCACCACTGCCATTCAATCAGACAAAGCATGTATTCTTTATAATAATAATAATATTCTTTCTGTTTTTGTCTTTCAGTTTGAGGAGGGAGGGCTACACTGTACAGGTCAGTGTGAACGACTACCTGGACATCTACTGTCCGCACTACAACCAGAGCCAGCGGGGGGCGCTAGAGCGTGGCGTGGCAGAGCAGTATGTTCTCTACATGGTCAGTTACAGAGGCTACCGCACCTGCGACCCGCAGATGGGCTTCAAACGCTGGGAGTGTAACCGGCCACACGCCCCCCACGCACCCATTAAATTCTCGGAGAAATTCCAGCGTTACAGCGCCTTCTCGCTTGGCTATGAGTTCAACGTGGGACATGAGTACTATTATATATGTGAGTATTCAATTATTTTGTATAATTGCAAACAACAACAACAACAAAAAAAAAACAATGTTTGTTGTTTGTTAAAAGTACTTATTTATATTGAGCTTAAACAACACATTCTTGAGTTTTTTTGGCAACAGCTTAATTGTTTAATGTTTAATCCACCTAAATTTAAATGTGTTTAAAAAACAGTAAGTTAACTTAATTCCTTCATGTTATCGATTGTGTTGAACCCAGCATTTTTGTACAGTGTACACTGTAAAAAGTGATTAGTTACTTAAAGCAAGTAAACCAATAGCCTTAAAAGCAACAAGTTGAATTTACAAAAATAATGTAAACCCATTGCAACTTGGAACTGCTGACTTAATTTTTTTAATTATGCTAATTTTGCTCTCTTTTTTTATTGTTGAAAATTTATTAAAAATAAAAAACGGAGGGCGCCACGGTGGCCTAGTGATTAGCACGTTCGCCTCACAGCAAGAAGGTCGCTGGTTCGATCCCCGGCTGGGCCAGTTGGCATTTCTGTGTGGAGTTTGCATGTTCTCCCCGTGGTTGCGTGGGTTTCCTCCGGGTGCTCCGGTTTCCCCCACAGTCCAAAGACATGCGGTACAGGTGAATTGGGTAAGCTAAATTGTCCGTAGTGTATGTGTGTGAATGAGAATGTATGGATGTGTTTCCCAGAGATGGGTTGTGGCTGGAAGGGCATCCGCTGCGTAAAACAAATGCTGGATGAGTTGGCGGTTCATTCCGCTGTGGCGACCCCGGATTAATGGAGGGACTAAGCCGAAGAGAAAATGGATGAATGAATGAATAAAAACGGAAAAAATCACATGTACATCAGTATTCACAGCCTTTGCTGTGAACCTTTAAATTGAGCTCAGGTAAATTCTGTTTTCATTGATCATTCTTAAGATGTTAAGTAATTGGAATTCACCTGTGGTCAATTCAGTTGATTGGACATTATTTGAAAAGGCATACACCTGTCTATATAAGGTCCGAGGGTTGACAGTGCGTGTTAGAGCACAAACCAAGCTTGAAGACAAAGGAATTGTCTGTAGACTTCCGAGACATGATTTTCTCGAGGCTGGGGAAGGTTACAGAAAAACTTTCTGCTGCTCTGAAAGTTCCAATGAGCACAGTGGCCTCCATCATCTGTAAGTGGAAGATATTTGGAAGCTAAGTGATCAGGGGAGAAGGGCCTTAGTCAGGGAGGTGATCAATAACCTGATGGTCACTCTGTCTGAGCTCCAGTGTTCTTCTGTGGAGAGAGGAGAACCTTACAGAAGGACAACCATCTGTGCAGCCATCCACCAATCAGGCCGGTATGGTAGAGTGGCCAGACGGAAGCCACTCCTTCGTAAAGGGCACATAGCAGCCCGCCTGGAAAATGCCAAAAGGAACTGGAAGACTAGTCAGGATAGAGGGTAAGATGAATTCAGAGGAAGATGAATGCAGCAATGTACAGAGACATCCTGATGGAAAACCTGCTTCAGAGTCCTCTTGACCTCAGATTGGGGCGACGGTTCATCTTCCCGCAGGACAATGACCCGAAGCACACCGCCAAAATATCTATGGAGTGGCTTCACAACAACTTGGTGAATGTCCTTGAGTGGCCCAGCCAGAGCCCAGACCTAAATCCAATTGAACATCTCTGGAGAGATCTGAAAATGGCTATACACCATCGCTTCTCATCCAGTCTGATAGAGCTTGAGAGGTACTGCAAAGAGGAATGGGCAAAAATTCCCAAAGACAGGAGTGCCAAGCTTGTGGCTGTAATTGCTGCCAAAGGTGTATCAACAAAGTATTGAGCAAAGGCTGTGAATACTGATGTCCATGTGATTTTTCAGGGTTTTTAATTTTTTTATATATATATTTGCAACAATTTCAAAAAATCTTTTTTCACATTGTCATCATGGGGTATTGTATGGAGAATTTTGAGGAAATAAATTAATTTAATCCATTTTTGAATAAGGCTGTAACATAAAAAAAGGTGTATCTGGGGCAAAACTCCGCACAATTACAAGTGGATTTCAACTCAAACAAGCTCAGGTGCGAGAGGAAATCATTTTCAGTGGTTATTGACAGCATGCCACAGATGGCGTCCGCAGAGCTTAACTTGTATTTAACATAATAATCCTTTAAAGTGTGCTTTTGCCAGGGTGCAGTAGGCCTACTTTATCTAAACTCCTCTGACAGAAAAGGTTATTACGCAGGGAAAGGCATTCTGGCGAGCAGATGGAGGTTTAGTTGCTTTGTTCAAGGGGACATTGTTAGCAGAAGTGCCTTGGCAGGATCCTCCCTTTCATGATGTCGGGATTGTACCGCCGAGCCAATCAGGGCTCTTCCTGTACTCAGGTTTTTTTTTGAATCAGAAAGAAAGAACTTTCGCCATTATGCGCAGGGTTACAGACAACTCACAGAGATGTGCTTAACAAAAGCGAAACTTGTGAAGAAAACAATTTGTGACCCCAGCGATCTATACGACGGAGAGTCATTTCAAAACGCCACAATGTTTCATTCATTTTTACCAAATCACAAGTGAGAATAAAAGAAAGCTCTTAAGGACGGACTCAAATGCATCTCTCTCAGCAGTGCATTTGCTCTCAAAAGTGCCTTGTTGGTGAAACGGTGACAGCTCCGCCATCCAAAGGGGCTTGTTATCGGGGGTGTGAATGTTACGCGAGGCCGCCGATCATCAGTCTTCCTGGCATTTGGGTCAATCACTACCAATTAGAGCGAACCCGCTTTGATTAAAAACTTTTTGAATGCAGAATAGAAAGCGAGTGTTAATAGAGCATCGCTAATGGCGATTTTTCGGATGCATGTCTCACCTAATGCTAATAGTCGTCTTCATTAGTGCGGTCCGCAGGCAGGTTATTAGCAATAGTATGACAGTCATTGCTATTGAAAAATGCTATCACGCTCCTATGATAGCATGGCCCATATGTTTATCAACCTGAAAACAAGAAACGTTATCTTCGTCTGAGCTCAGGGGGAGTTCGTTTGGGGGTAATTCATCAATCGCTGATGGTATCTGTGGCTTGTGGAAATGGATAATTTAATAAACGCACGCTGTATCTGTTTTGATCAATGCTATTTATTTTAGTGTTCGTTTTATCTCAGCTTCGCTTTAAAGGGGCCGTACACTGTAAAAAATGCAGGCTTCCACACGACTCCTTCATGTTGTCCCAACACAAATCTATGAAGTTAACTTAATTGTTTTTGAAAATTTAAGTAGATTGAACGTAAAACAATACAGTTGTTTAAAAAAAAAAACTCAGGAATTGTGTTAACTCATCTAATTTAAAATAAATAGTTTAAACAAACAGCAAACATCATTTTTGAGCGAGCGTTTCTGTTGTTCTTTTGACATAAAGAGTCTGGTGTAGTTTGTAGATGAGCTTTAAAGGACTCCCTTATGCAAAAAAAAGTTCAAAGTCATTTGCATATGAAAGACTTACAGGTACAGAAGCAAAAGCAACCTGTTTCCCTTAAAGGGATAGTTCACAAAAAATTTTGTCATCATTTACTAATACTTCACTTTCTGAGTTTCTTTCTTCTGTTGAACATAAAAGAAGATATTTTGTAAAATGCGTTTCTGGTTTTACTTAGATGGTAAATTTTTTTCGATGTGTGCCAGCAAACAGCATTCTTCAAAATATCTTATTTTATTTTCAACAGAAGAAAGAAACTTATAAAAGTAGTTGAAAGTTTTGGGTGAACTGTTCCTTTAATGAGGAAAGACAGAGTTAAGAGCTAAACCATTGCTGTTCTTGGTTCTTATAACCATCATTATAAGTGGCTTTTAGGAGGAATTAGGTAATATATTAAGGCTAGTATGTGTTTGTGAGGAATAGTGTTGTAGCATACTGTTTATAATGTCTATATTACATACTGTTTGTGTTGTTTTTATTGTTCTGCTGTGCTCAGCATTGTACATTTATGTTTACTTTTTAAAAATGTAGTGGATACTTATATAAAGCATTTTGTCACGTGAACTCATTACATGTCATTTAATTTTAGTGGCTAATGTCCAATTAGCATGTTGATAATGCTGTTTTTATGCATATGACTAGTTCAGAATAGCATGCTACCATGGTAATATTTTATACCAAGCAATATTAAAATGAAAACTGTAGTATTCATTATGCTGATATTGATTTAATTATTTGTTCATATTCATTGTAGTGGTTACTGGCCAGTTAACATGTTGATAATATACAGTTAAAGTCAATATATAGAAAAATATTAGCCTCCCTGAATTGTTTTTATATTATAATTTCTGTTTAACGGAGAGCAGATTTTTTCAACACAGTTCTAAGCATAATAGTTTTAATAACTCATTTCTAATAACTGATTTATTTTATCTTTGCCATGATGACAGTAAATAACATTTTACTAGATATTTTTCAAGACACTTCTATACAGCTTAAAGTGACATTTAAAGGCTTAACCAGGGTTATTAGGTTAACTGGGCAGGTTTGGGTAATTAGGCAAGTTATTGTATAATAATGGTTTGTTCTGTCGACAATCAAAAAAAATAAATACTTAAATAGGCTAATAATTTTGTCCTTAAAATCGTTTTTAAAAAATTAAAAACTGCCTTTATTCTAGCCGAAATAAAACACATAAGACTTTCTCCAGAAGAAAAAAATATTATAGAAAAATAAATAAAGTATGTCTGATGTACGTAAAGCATCATTTGGGAAATAGTAAAAAAACAAAAAAACAAAAAAAAACAAAGGGGGGCTAATAATTCTGCCTTCAACTGTACAGTATATATAGGCTATGTTCCTTCAAAATAGCATGCAGCCATTCTACTTTATCTACAGTATACCAAGCAATTTAAATTCTATAGTATTCAGAATGATGTTTTTCTGCTCTAGTTATTCATTATATTTGAATGTGTTCTTTTAAAAAATATTCTGAGCAAAAATAACAACCATTTAGAATTTTAATAATAATTTACAGAAGGCGCTCACTGGAATGGGACATAAGTCATGATTCCAAAATGTTACATCAAAATGTTGCTTCATTTACCGTATTACTTTCTGAACCTATAGTGCACTTACTAAAATTTAGCAGAGAGTATTAAAAGCGTGGTCCACTACGATATCATATTTTAAACTTTAGTTGATGTGCAATATAGCTGTATATAGTTCAAATCAAAGGGAGACATTGGCTATTACAGAGTTAGCTTAGCAAAGCCTACAGTGAATGAAGTTTGGGGACTACAAAAAAATACATCCTGGTTAATGATGTCATAAACCCTTCAGGTTACAAGCATACATCCCAGCGCAGTAAAGGGGCGTGGCCAGATGTGTTGTAATGTTATAGCAGGATGCGAATCTGCGAATCTCAGTGCATTATGTTAGCTGACCAATCAGAGCCCCTTGAGGGCGGCCTTTCAGAGGAACTAGGAAATATGACAGTCGTTTTCATGTTAGCTGAGTAGCTGTACATAATTAAAGTAAGATGTATGAAAAAATAATGTGTTTTTTTCACAAATAAAGCATGAGCACACATTGCTTTGCACGTCATGAACACAATCAAGCTTTAAAAATACACTCTGGTTCACCTCTTTAATGTATCTTCCACTCATACAGTATGTGATTGACTAAATCTAAGTTTTTGATTTACTAATGTTAATATATTTACAAAAAAACGATACAACTAGATTTTGTTTACATTCTGCATTAGGTCACGTGCCAGCAAAGCAATATTGCATTTTTTAAAAGAAATTTCTACAGGCTGAACTCCGGAAAAGCATCATTTTGAATTGTTTATTAAGTCTAAACTGGGTTTTAAACAACTTGACAGCATTTCAGCTGAACAGCCTTTCTCAGACACCTCCGCCTTCTGTTTAGATTTAATAAAAACCTCAAAAGGATGATGTCTAGAGTACAGACTTCTTCTTTTTTTTCTTTTTTTACAGTAGACGCTACACTCCTGACAGCTATAACAGCTAGGAGAGTGGGGGAGTGCCATGATTGCAGCATCAGAATACTAATATTTACGTTCATTAATAGTCCACTGTTTTACTTATTAGAACGCTGTGTATACTACACTGCTTAGTGTACATTTGGTAGTGAGCAGGTGTTTATTACATTCTGAACTTGAAGTGCCTGTCAGTGTCTGTCATTGTCCAGGAGGTGGCAGTAGGTTAATGCTTGTGCTGTTGTGTGTTGTTTCAGCCACACCGATCCATCATCACGGACACAGCTGTTTAAGACTGCGGGTGTATGTCTGCTGTTCTACAGGTGAGGATTATCACACACACAAACACGCAAACCAAAGGAGAAGGTCATGATGATGATGGTTTTGATGTGTGTTTGTGTGCGAGCAAACTATTTTCAGGACTTAATGCTTGAACACGTTCTGTGGGGAGTTTGATCAGAGCCATGTGCGGAGAGATCCTCTCATCCCCTGCTCTCTCTTTCACTTTGGTGCAATCAGTGATATTTCTCACTGTTACATATGTGTTCATATAGATGTGTCTGTTATTGCTTTGCCTTTGTTTATACTGTATTTAATTATATCAATTACAAAAATTGAGAATGAGTGATTTGTATGAAGATGGGAGACAGCTAGCGTGTGATTTGAGTTGTAAAATGTAAATGAACTTATTAAGCAAACACATTTAACACATTTTGCAAACAAAAACGTGCATTTGTGCATTTATTGGAATAAAAAGATTATTCCAATAAGATCTTCAATATATACACACACAAAAATACCACTTTGGCAGTAATACAGTTCGGTAAGGACTTGCAAAGTACAAAACAGTGAAGTTTTTGTGATAAAAAGGCGCATATTTTATGAGAGGACAGTATTTTAGTGAATCTTGTAATTGAATGAACATACTTTACTAAATACAGTAATCATTTTAATAGTATTCACACCAGTACTTATCAGCCCAAAAAATTTTAATCATGTCTAAATCCAGTGGTAATACATTGAATGTCAGTATTTCTTATATTATATTTGAATCTCAGGGTTTTTTGGCCTATATCGAGAACCGATAACTAAAGATTTGGAGGCCGATAACCGATATACTATAGCCGCTAAATATAAATTTCAAAACGTTATATTTTTATACAGTGAACAACTGCCTTTATATTTAAAAATTCATCAATCTTATGAACTGAATAGCCTACTCAAAGCAATCATTTCAAAATTGTGAGGTGATTATATTGACCTATATTCATGATTTCACATAAATTAGCATGTCAAAGATTATTATTTCCTTTTCTAATTATTGTTCAAATTTACGTGCAACTTAACGTTGTATGAAAATAACAGGTTAAACAACAAAATGGGATTTAATAACCAAGTTAAATAAATATATTTTCAATAAAATGAAAATGAAAGAACTGCAGTAAGAACTGAAACCAGCTCAGATGTTAATATAATAATATTAATAACTAAACTGACATTTTCAATTTACTATAACCTTCTATGTGAAGCTGCTTTGACACAATCTACATTGTAAAAGCGCTATACAAATAAAGGTGAATTGAATTGAATGTTCTTGATTAAAACGTGTTACAGTAATGTACATATGAAGAGTTTAGATGCAAAAGCCTTTAAATTCTATCAGATTTTTTCTTCTTAAATTTACACTTTACTCAGCCTCCTATGTTTATGGTCAGTTATTTAACTTTCAAGGCAATGAAAATGAATATCTATCATTTTAAAACTGAAATAACTGGTCATAAACACAGGATCCTGAAAAAAAAAATAGTAATTTCAGAAGAAAATTTCTATCACTCTATCAAAAATATCTACAATGATAAGGAATATGGTTCCTTACGGAGTTATTAACGCACAGCAATACCACACAAAGAAAGGACGGACTTTGAAGGAATAAAAAATGTGACGAAACTCCATTAGTGCACTGGACAAGTCTGAACAAGTTCAACCCACGCATGCGCAAGACAGGCAGTTCTGCACAATTATGTAATCTACCGGCTTAAAGGTATCGGGCCTAATTTTGATAGCATTTGTTGGCCGATAACGATATGGCCGCAGATATATTGTGCTTCCCTAATGTATGTACATAAAGGCAAAAAGAAAAAAAAAAAGATATATAAAAAATATATATATATATATATTGGTCGGTCAGTCAGTCAGTCAGGCCTCTTTACCTGAGAACAGCAGGCGCGAATAGCACTCATGAGAGAAATTTGAGACCTGAAAAAGTGTACACAGTGGCCTCTGGTGGATTTACTCGAGAACAGCAGGCGCGAATGCCACTCACGAGAGACATTTGAGATCTGAAAAACGTACACAGCTGCCCTCTGGTGAATTTACTCGAGAACAGCAGGTGCGAATGGCACTCACGAGAGAAATTTGAGATCTGAAAAAGCATACACAGTGGCCTCTAGTGGACTTGCGAAAACTAAAAAATGCAAAAAAAACATACCTGCTGCGCTGTATTTTGTGCTGTGCAGAAATGTATACAGGGGGTACATATCCATAATGAGCCTGGGTTAATGGATATATAAACATTTTGATGTAAACAATGAATTAGAATTTTGTCAAATGGTGACAAGTTTACATCCCTGCACTGATAAATAGATGATCATAAAAGATTACTGTTAGTTTGCTGTTTAGGAGCTTACTGTTTACCTTTCATGCGCAAGCATAAGCATCTTTTAAAAAACACACTATGAGAGTAATTCGACTTTTAAGCTAATTCTACTTTTAAGTAGGGCTGTCCAAAAATTAATCTTGATTAATCACATCCAAAATAAAAGTTTAACTTAATATTTGTGTGTGTACTGTGTATATTTATATTATGAATATATAAATACACAAATGCATATACTTGATAAAATGTTGGTTTATATTTAGATATCTAAAAAATATGTGTGTATGACACAAATTTTACATTTGAATATGATGTAACTACTTTGATGTAACTTTTTTATATATAGTTTTGGCTTCTATGAATGTGTTTATCACATATACATAATAAATATATATAACACACACACATATTATGTCAAAACAAACTTTTATTTTGGATGTGATTAATCATGATTAATTTTTGGACAGCCCTACTTTTAAGCTATTATTTATTTACATACAGACATTTAATTTTAAATAAAGCATACCTTTTGAAGACTTAGAGTGTCTACAGGTAAACTGGACACTAGATCTGCTGGTTTAAGACCACCGACTGAATATTTTCCAGTGAGATAAGATTTCCAGAATATTTTCTTAAATTTAAGGTGACATAGTTACGTATAATCTGTGGACTTACTACAGTAACTACAATAAATTATGTATAATAACTTGTAACTAACTCTAAACCTAACCCACATTCTAACCCCAACCATATTACAAGTACATGCAATTAATTAAAATCACTGAGTAGTTAAATTAAGAGTTTACACTGTAACTAAGTCACCTTAAAATGAACAGCATTATTATTTATTTCTTTATTTATTTTTCATAATAATAATAATAATAATAATAATAATAATAATAATAATAATAATAATAATAAT
>CAIGQQ010006515.1:0-18111 GCA_903798035.1 Danio albolineatus | reverse complement strand
TATATATATATATATATATATATATATATATATATATATATTTTTTTGTTGTTTTTTTTCTATTTATTTATTTTTTTTTTTTATTATTATATATTTTTTCTATTCTTTATGCAGAACATTACTCTTACACACACTAAACAATACCGGTACAGTGTTGGTTCATCACATGATGTCTGAGTCCTCAAGCAAAACCAGCAAGGATGTACCGCAAGGCTAAATTTTGTTTGACAGCAATGTTTTTTTTTCAGGCCCAACAAAAGATTACGATACAAGAGCACGTCCTGCTTTGTCACACACAGAACAACAGAAGCAGATATTTAACAATAACAGATTCCAGACATTTTTCCTGATGTGTTGACATCCGTAGCCATGTCTCTATTCATTCACATCTGCCATCACAGCAGCATATTTAACCTATAGCTGTCCGAGTGTCCTTTATCAACACACAGCATGCTGCCGCTGATAAGAAATGTCAGATATTCATTGTTTATTTCTGTCAGACCTCTTTCCCGCCGTCTTCCCTCTACAATCATATCTCCTGCTTTAATAGATAAGATTTCTCTCTCGCTATCTCTCATTCTCTCTGCAGCCTTTTCTCTCTCTTTCTAAGTGATTATTTTCATCATCAATAACCCTTGTTCAATGTTATATTGGGCTTTGGGGCCAGTAATAATACCGAAATTGAATGAATGAGTTTTATCTTCCTTATATTTGGTGAAGGCTGTGGGGAAGCCGTTGCGTTTGCCGTAGGTAATGATATTACTCAAAGAGAAATCATTATTTCCCCAGCTCCCATATGCCGTTCTCTGATACCGAGTAGGTGAGAATTTACCATCTATGTCAATTTCTAACTTCAGCGTCTTAACTTTTTTCCCCTTTGGTTAATAATATTAAACAAATAGTTTCTCACGCCTGTCAGTTGGGCGATGTCTTCTAAGAAAATTTACCATCCGTAAAACTACATAGTATCTAGAGCAATCTGTACTGTAAAATGAGTTAACGTGAACTGCTCAGCTCACAATCTTAGTCTTGCACTGTAAAAACAAAATCCTGGTTGCCTTACATTTTTAAGCTGAATCAAATTAACCTTATGAGTCCATTGAACTTATATCTTGTTAAATTGGCTTAAAACAGTTTGTGTAACTTATAAAATTTCAAGAGTTTACACTTAGCTGATGATTGATAATAAAGCTTGTTTGGCATGCTGTCCCGGGAGAGAGCCCTGAGCTTATGAGATCCTCGAGCCCTGGGCTCCCTCCCACTTGCATGGCGAGAGGAGAGTTTGAGCTCAGGAAGATCTCGATGAACTCCCCCTTCAGCTTATTTCCAGCTAGTGACGGAACATGATGTGAGGTGTGCTCGCTATGAGCTTGACTGTGGTATCAATTTGTGTGTTCAATTTACTTAGTGTGGGAGGAAATTAAAGAACCTGGGGAAAACCCATGCAAGGACGGGGAGAAGAAGCGAAACTCCGCTCAGAAATGTTATTAAAATTAAAAATTATTAAAATAAGTTAAAGCAACACAAAAATAGTTGTTGTCTTGACGTTTTGTCGTTAATTTCTTTACAGTGTAAATAACTAACTCTTCTTTCTTTCTTTCTTTCTTTCTTTCTTTCTTTCTTTCTTTCTTTCTTTCTTTCTTTCTTTCTTTCTTTCTTTCTTTTCTTTCTTTCTTTCCTTTTCTGCTCTCTCAGACGAGTTTAACCCTGAGATCCCCAAGCTGGAGAAGAGTGTGAGCGGCAGCAGTCCGTCTGGAGACCGACTGTTAATCACTGTGGCGACGCTCCTCCTCGCCGCTCTCCTCGTGTCCTAGCAACCATCTCTCTGTCCTCTCTGAGCAAACCCAAGCGCTCCGAAAAACGAAACAAAACATCGCCTTTCCTTCAACCTGTGCGGAGGGATCACCCAATCAGAACCCATTCACCCCTAGTCGAGCCCTGAACGCGGGAGCTAAACGTAGATCTACCGCACCCAAATAGTGGCCTTTGTCTCCACAATTTTGGACCTTAGGAATAAGGAGCGTCGATTTCAGATTTTGCCTTTCCGGTGGAACGTCCACTCTTCTCAAACACACTCGAACATTTCAACAGAGGAAAACCTATGCGGTTAGACAGTGAGGTCTCTCTACCTCGAGCTGCGTCCGTTCTTGTCTCTAATGAACCAGACCGAGGCATTTTGAGATTGACGTGCGCTCCAATGGAGATGCCGAACATCACAGTGGTCCGTCGGATTTCAGCTGAGAGACTCAAGGAGCTCTGGAGACCTTTGATCCTGTCTTAACTTTCTGTCACAATCCATACCTTTGTGACTGCAATACGTGTCGGTAATTGATAGCGCTGCAGCGGAGATCAATAAAACTCATCGGCCAGTCGCTAAGTTCAGGTGTCAGGCTTATGAATCGATCGCAGAAAGGCTCGACAGCAGTTTCTGCTAGTTGCTGGAGTGCTGGGGGAAAAAAAATCCATCTAGTTTCTTAGTTCCTTTGCTGAACTTAGAAACTAGAGGCACGTTATCGGTCAGAGACCATCACTTTTGTACATTGTGTGACCTGAGACGTTTGGTCATCATAGCAGCGCACGACTGAACGAGCGGTAGATGGATAGATACTTTAATTTCCTATAGTATGTACTGTACTGTGTCATCTCGGAAGAGGCGCTGGATTGGCCGGCGCCACCGATTAGCATTTTTTTGTAAGAGCGCTCGACTTGTAAACTGCAGTTCGCTGTTTTATATCGAAGACTTTGCGATGCAGACTTAGTTTTTACCGTACGATACATATTCAACTGCTCTTTGAGTACGTTACTTTATATACTTAATTTATTGAGTTATTTATTGATCATATGATCCTTTGTTTTTGAAACTTTGTGAGTTTTGTCTGCTTTCTTGAGGGATCTTCCCTTGTCTTTGCTAATGCCAAATTATTATTTTGTTTCTGTTCATGTTCTTTGTTTATGTGCCAGCAAATTGAATCACATACTAACATCTCATTCATCGCTCTCGGTTGAATAGGTCTCATTATTATAGGACAGTGTGAGATTGTTGTAGTCTGTATTGGTGGGCGGGGCTGGGAGGGATTCATAGGGGAGGGGCTTTTCGAGTGGGCGTGGCTTCAGTGCAGTAAGGGAATGAGTTGAAACGAATAAAAGCATTCCTCCGATCGCCGCAGACAATGTCAAGAGTGAATGTCAATGTAAACGTGTCTGCGTACGTGTCTTATGAGTGTGCACTTTACTGGGGGGCGGTACGGGAGTGTGCGCGTTTTCATATGCATTTAGATACACATTTGTAGGTTTTAAATACTCAAAGCTTGCGTGAGAGTTTCGGCTGGCGAGAACGGGGCGGGCGAGAACGAAGGCATTTATCATTGTTGGAAACAACAGTACCAATCGTGTTTACCTTAGAACGATTACAAAAACATGTAAACGAATCATGAATGACAATTACCAGATTGAAACTTAATAAACCATTCTTATTTTAACAGTCTCCTTGTTATTTTTACTGATTTCAGACCCTTTCTGAGTCGTCATCTGCATGGCATGATTTGCAGAATGTTTTATGTTAATGAGTTTGGATTTGGTCTTGCGTTTTAAGAACAAACATGTTTATGAGGTTTTGTTTCCTGGGCTGTTTAGTCATGGTACACTGCTCATCAATCCATGTTTACTTCTTAAGAGATACTTCGATTGCCTCTGGTTTGCACTGTGTAATGAACATGCTGAGCTTTTAATGTGTCTACCATAAAATATGATTTTACAAAATTGTAAATGCTAATAATGTCGATATATATTATTTGTGTTTGTGCGTCAAAGATGAACTGCACTTATTTTTTTGCTCTGAAACATTCTCATAATAATGACTTAACATTTAATAATAAGAATAAACGTAATTTCTCTTAATAATGAGATTTTTTATAATAAAAGGAAACCTTCTTGTAATAATGACTCTGTTTGTCATCATTATGAGATGTTTTCTCATAATAGGGACTTAATTTCTCTTAATATTGACTTCTTTTCTCATAGTCATGTCTTATTTTCTCATAATAATGAGAGAAATTCTCTTAATATTGACTTACTTCCAACACTGTAAAAAAACGCTGGGTTCCTTATTGGCATGGGGCAAGGTATACCATGGTTTGGAGAGTCAAAGTTTTAAAACCGCCAAAATTTTCTGTAATACCGTTCCTAAGGTATGAGTACGATTTTTTATTTACTTTTTTTGTTTTGTTTGTTTTTTTAGGTCAACAGTATCTTTAGCAGAAAAAATATTTAAAGATACTATTTTAAATTGTTAAGAAATCTGTGTTTTTGAAAGTAATGAAGACAGCAGAAGTCAATGATTCATTTGAATTATTTAGCCTAACATTTACTGCTCCAAAATATTATAAATCTTTCAAAAAATAAAATATATTGTGTTCAAAGAGGAGTTTTTGTTTTTTATCCAGACATTTAAAAAGAATATATTTTAGAGCAGTAAACACAAAATCGTGATATTTTTATCCAAGGTTATCATACTATCAGAATCTTATACTGACCCATGTCTAATCTCTTCATGTTGTCCCAACTTAACTTAATCATTTGTTTTTGGACTGAACATAAAACACTTAAGTTGTCCCCAAAAAACCCTAAAGAATAGAATGTTGTTTCAACTCATTTAAAATAAGTAGTTTGAAGAAGCAGAAAAAGTCATTTTTGAGTGCAATAATAATGACTTTATTATAAATTTTGAGAAATTATTATGAGAAAGTTTATCATTATTGTGAGAAAATATTTCATTATGGGACAGTAAGTCATTATTATGAAAAAATAAGTCATTTTTGAGAAACTTTCTTAATATTAGATGTAAAGTCAGTATTACGAGAACATTTCTAGAAAATATAAATATATTAAATATAGAAAATATAATATTTTATGAAAAAGTGAGTAATTATGAGAAAAGTTTAGTTATTATTATGAGAATTTTTCTTGTTATTAGAAAACATTCAAATAAAATAAGTCATCATCATCATCAATATTATTATGAGATATTTTTTTGTTGTTGTTGTTTATTTAATGGCACAAATGAGCTTTAATAATTACTGAAACCGACAACAGATTCATCAAATTTTAATTGTTTCACATAAATGTATTCATCATATATATTCAAAAGCCATTTTTTTGTAATAACAGTTTATAGTTTTTTGTAGTTTTGTCAGATTTGTATCGTGCAGATTTTTATATCTCCATTTTATATAAATTGTTACAAACATTTAGCAAAAAAGTAACGTAATGTAGCATAATTAGTAACATAATTTGTTTTTTTTACATGGGGCTATGCCAATTATGTAATATGTTTCGTATACATACATTTATGCAACACAGGTTCATTCTGAAAACGTAGCCCTACAGTATATACATTTCTGGAGATCGCGAATAATGTAGCCAGAGCTACGTATAGTAGCATTTCGTCTTTAAAACAAAGGCTACAGGGCGGTATGAAGCCGTTCCTTTTCGAGCCACCAGGTGACTGCTTACCTGTGTGGACAACTTTTCCACTATTACCAGTTTGTCCAATGGTTCACTTGTGACCTGTAGAGGAGTTGACCATGACGACGGTCTGACTAAGAATGGTTCCAGAAAGCAGGTAAGACAAAAACAAAAGGCAAAAAATAAAATAAGCAAGTACATAACAGGGTGAGAATGTGGTAAAATCTGAAATTGTGGTAAAAAATCAGACGACGGCTTTTTTTTTCTGTTTTGCTTTTGAAAACACTGTCGGTTGGGTTTAGGGAAGGAGGAGGGTAGGTCAGTCCATCAGTCAGTCAGTCGACAGCGGCCTCTGGTGGATTTACATGAGAACAGCAGGCATGAATGCCACTCGTGAGAGAAATTTGAGATCTCAAAAAGCATTCACAGCGGCCACTGGTGGATTCACCAAAGCAAAAACTGCTTTTTTGAAACCTCCTCTTGGGTTATATTTGGCACTCTCCAGAAATGTATATAGTGGTACGTTTTCAGAATGAGCCTGGGTTGCGTTTATAAAACACATTTAATTGAAACTCAGCCCTCAGAACTTTATTTTTTTCATCTTTCTTTTTCTGCACTTTGTCCCTGTCTGTTATTTTATCTGCTCCATTTCACACAGACACACTCATTCACATTCAGCTAGACAAAACATGCGTCTGTCTCCTCAGGTAAAAGTTTCTGAAGTGATGAGGAACTGACCTCAGAATCTCCTACACCTCTGTATACTCTTCTTCTCTTACGACACACAAATCAAAACTTTCAAGGTGCCCATCATTAGCGAACAAACACAGCATAAAACACCCCACACTGACAGTCCTGAGAAGAAGATGATGTTGTTCTTCTCAATTTCGCTCCTTCCATTTATGGAGAAAATGCCTCGGAGCAAAGCATGTTTGTGCACATCTGTCTGTCTTTCTGTTTTTTTTTTCTCCTTCAGCCTTTCTCCTTCTCTGCTCTTAAGTGTTGTTCAGTTCCAAGGACTCTCCACGTAAAAGCGAAGATAATCAAGAGGCTCGGTATTCAACGGTAAGCAAGATTAAATGTCACATCAAGCATTCCAGTCCTGATTTAAAGTGTGTTATGTTGTGTAATAACAAGGTTGCACGTCTCAGAAATCATTATTGGCTGTGTGTTTGGATGAATCATTCAATTTGTCCATCACAGCAACCGTTCGAATGGTGACGAGGAGTCTATTCTTGTGCCAATGAATAAATGGGATTGTTTTATGCTCAATACTTGGAGTCAAAAAGCGTTTAACAGTACATGTTCCCATGGGTGATGGAATATCAATTTGGATATCAATTTTAACGTTCAATTCCAGACACTGACAACCTGACGAAGGTTTTGTATTGAGACTACATTGTTAATTTGTTCATTTGTTCATCGAAGACTCCACGCTTGCTTTGGGCGGTTTGCAAGACCTGCATGGAGGAATGTTTAGCGGAGCATCACACCTCTGCTTTTGCTCAAGTGACTCTGGCTGCTACAGTATATCAGTTCAGTATGTTCACTATGTTAATTCATGTTTTTCTTGTGTTAGACCATGTTGTGCTTTGTCGCGCATTACTGCAGTAAGATGCGACATCACTTTAGATCACTCGCGCGTTCTCAGTAGCCATATCTGTATAATCCTCTTAGACACTGACATTATATTCAGCAGGTGAAAACTAATGGCTGACGGCTGCTTCTCACTCAGGGCTATTTATCACTAGTGGGCGGGGCTTTCACCTTCTAATGAAACATACAAATGGAGATTCATCAAGTTTTATCAAGTGTGGTTATAAAAATAGAATTATTATTATTATTTTTCCATTATAGGCTGGTTAAATTCACACACTTTTGCCACAAAACTGTGTTTAAGTGAAGTTTATTTATAAACTAATTTCGAGAGGAGCACGCGCTTATGACTGATAGCAGCTGGTCCTCATTAGCTAATGCATGATTCACCAATCAGACGATTCCTAAATCACGATAAATAACCAGAGTATCTTACCTTAGCCATCTTCGTCTTGAAGAATCCACCCTTCCACCCCTACTCCTCCCCTTTCCTTATCAAGGCAGCAACGAGGCCCAATGGTTAGCACCACTGCCTCACAGCAAGAATGTCACTGGCTCAGATCCTACCTGGCCAAGTGGGCATTTCTGTGTGGAGTTTGCATGTTCTTCCCGTGTTTGTGTGGGTTTTCCCCGGGCACTCCGGTTTCCTCCCACAGACCAAAAACATGTAACATAAGTAAACTGACAAACTAAATCGGCATCATAGATAAGCATAGAATTTAGCATGTACTCTCCAGAGCCATTCATAATCTACATTCGCTAAGCAGGGGAGTTCTCGAGACCTACCTGATCTCGCACTCCCCTCTTGCCCTGCAACGGGTGGGAGCCCCGGGCTCGAGGATCCCATGAGCTTAGGGCTCTCTCCGGGGACAGCATGCCACACACGCTTTATAATCAATCATCGGCAAGGGCGAACTATTGGAACCCCCTAAAAATTATTTTTGCGTAATAGGTCCCCTTTGAGTTTTACTTTTCATTTATCAAAATGTATTTATTTTTACATGTTATTTAACATGTTTTGCCTTTTGTCATGGTTAGTCTATTTTTTTAATGCCATGTTACTTCTTTCTTGCTTGTCAACCTCCAGTCGAATAGATTAAAAACATTAAGGTTTTGAAAATCATGCAGAATAAGTTGTTTTGGTTTGCTTAAAATGAATGAAAGTGATTGACACATTTTTTAGTCTTGACACATTTTACTTTAAAAGGGTCATGAACCTCTTAAGTGAAAAACAAGGTGGACAGGTCTTGGAAATTCAGCCTTTTAGTCAGTGAAAATCAGGGGGAAATCTGGGAATTTGACATTTTGTATAGAGCAAGAATCCTGTAAATAGTGCTGCATTGTTATTCACATGTGAATGTACGTTTTAGCCAAAATACCACCCCGTGATGGGATGGGGCTGTAGAATTGTGGGTATTTGCAATCAGTGTGAATCTGCCTTTAAGCAGCTTGTGTAAAGAAGCTCACAGCTGACTTCCTTCAGGCACACATATGCTGCTCCTCGACCTCCCAGATTGTGGTGCCATCTCGGTCATCAGGGGGACTAAGAGGCAGATACTAAACAGAGAGATAAGAAGAAAAACTCAAACTATACACTATGGCAGGCAGGTGTTCTCAACCGGTTTGGCCACGGGACCCACATTTTTGCATGGTCATTATATATATAAGGTATGGAATATAAAACACAAGCATAGGTAATTCACAAAAAATATTCAACACGGGTTCATTGTGAAAACAAACCCCTTATACATTTCTGGAGAGCATGAATTATAGAGCCAGAGCTATGTATGGCTGCATTCTGCCATTAAAATGAATGCTTCCGGGCGGTATTTTCGTGCTACCAGCTGACCACAGAGAGGAGTTGGCTGCGATAAGGGGGTTCGAGTCAGACAAAGAACGGTTCTAGAAAGCAGGTAAAACAAAAACATAAGGCATTAAATAAAATAAACATGTAAATAACAGGGTGAAAACGTTGTACGATTGGAAAACGTAGTAAAAATCAGGCGGTCGTGAGGGCTTTTCTTTTTCTGCATTGCTTTTGAAAACACTGTTGGTTGGGTTTAGCGAAGGAGGTGATCAGGTCGATCGGTGCTTTTGAAAACACTAACGGTTGGGTTTAGGAAAGTGAGTGGAGGGGTCATCGATCAGTCTGTCGATCGGTCGGTGGTCAGTCAGTCGACATCGGCCTCTGGTGGATTTACGTGAGGACAGAAGGCACGAATGGCACTTGCGAGAAAAATTTCACATCTGAAAAAGAGCACACAATGACCTCTGGTGGATTCGCGAAAAGAAAAACCTCAAAAAAAAATGTACCTCCAAGGATGTATTTCGCGATCTTCAGAAAAGTATATGTATAAATATATTTCATGTATATGGTTTGTGATGTCTCTCCCTAGGCATTATGTATTTTATACTTTAAACAATGCTTATTATATGGCTTACTCTACCAGAATATAATAACTTTTCATTTTCCGTCAGTTGTAGTAGATGATGTAACTACAAAGGTGTTAAGCTTTGAATAGGATAATTATTGAAACTCTTTGGTCTGTTTTGTTATTAAGATACTAATGGTCTAATCCAATTCAATGATTTATGCTAAGCTATGCTAAAAGTGCTCCCACAAGACTCAGAGATCAGGTGAATGGATTAAGAAATTGTAAAAATCAACACGTTTAACACGGCAACATGTTTAACTCAATTATAAAATTTGCCAATTTTCAAAAAGAAAAGTGTATGTAGAGGAAAATCAAAGTTTTAAATAGATTTATTTTCAGGCACAACCATCTCTAGGGTTTTGAGAGAATGGTCCGAAAAAGAGCAAACATCCAGTCAGTGGCAGTTCTGTGGGTGTAAATGCCTTGCCAGAGGTCAGAGGAGAATGGCCAGACTGGTTCCAGCTGATAGAAAGGCAACTGTAACTCAATTAACCACTCATTACAACCGAGGTATTCAGAAGATCATCTCTGAACACACAATACAAAGAACTTTGAGGCAGGTGCCACTCCTGTCAGCTAAGAACAGGAAACTGAGGCCACAATTCGCACATACTCACCAGAATTGGACAATATAATATTGGAATAATGTTATCTGTTATGTCGACTCTCGATTTCTGCTACGACGTTCTGATGGTATAGAGTCAGAATTTGGTGTTAACAACATGAAAGCATGGATCCCACCCTACCTTGTATCAATGGTTCAGGCTGGTGGTGGTGGTGTTATGGTGTAGAGGATATTTTCTAGGCACACTTTGGGCCCATTAGTACCAATGCACAGCCTACCCGAGTATTGTTGCTGACCATCCCTTTATGACCACAGTGTACCCATGACATTCTGATGGCTGCTTTCAGAAGGATAATGTGGCATATCATAGAGCGTGAATCACCCCAGACTGGTTTCTTGAACTTCTTGTACTCAAATGGCCTCCACAGTCACCAGATCTCAATCCAACAGAGCACCTTTGGAATGTGGTGGAATGGGAGATTCGCATCATGGATGTGCAGCCGACAAATATGCAGCAACTGCGTAATGCTATCATGTCAATATGGATCAAAATCTCTGAGGAATATTTCCAGTACCTTGCTGAATCAATGCCACAAGGGAGTAAAGCGGTTTTGAAGGCAAAAGGGAGTCCAACCCAGTTCTACTAAGGTGTACCTAATAAAGTGGCCGGTGAGTGTAGTTGTCATGTGATTTTTAGAGGAACAAATCTTTTGGCATTGAAATCTGTCAAAACAGCATTTTTGGAGCTCGACCAACAAAAGACCAAAAAAAATAAAAATCAACTGCGTAAAGTTTGCACTGCATTCTAAATTTATGTTGTGTTCTCACTGGAAAAATAACACCATGTGGCTTTGGAACAAAATTAGAGTGATTCAGTAATGACAGATTTATTCAGGTTTTTTTGACCAATTTGGTTTTCCATTAAGTCTAATAGTGCTATTCGATACCCTTCAAAAGTTGACTCCTGCAACTGAAAGTCTGCTCGTGTGATCAGCTGATGATCCCAGCCTCAGGCCTGGCATGTTTCCCGGGCACGCAGAGCTTCATTAGCCTGTGGTGCAGCAGCAGAGAGTGTCAGGTTCATCTGTGGGCCCCAACTCCCAATTACCCTGTACTATTAACAACAATAATACTAATCATGTCTGACATGAAATGCTACAATGTCACGATTGTATTGCTTGGTGCAGACTGCGCCACTCGGACAGATGGTGCAACTACCAGTGGCCACTAAGTGGGATCCTGTTGTCCATTTAGTTATAGAATAAGGTCCAGTTTGGAACAGCAGCCTTATTTAAACCAAAGCGGGTGCCAGAGTTTGCCCATATGGATTTTAGTAATGCTCTGTTTGTCAGTTCATGTTAAATGCTAATGACATGGTAGCACAATGGTGGTTGGCACTGTTGTGGAGTGAGCTGAGAGGAAAAAATAATGCCAGTTTTGCTTTGCTAACCAGCTTCAGACAGACACTGAGGATCAGGGAACAAAGATTAGCATTCGTTGTGACCTGAGTTGTTTTTCAAGGCAACCTGCTATAGTTGTTTTCCCTTATATAAATTACTCTCTCTTTTTGTGGTTACTATGATTTTACAATCCTAAACATTAGTTTTACTATGTTATTTATAGTAAAACTGTGGTTATTCAAGTGGCAGTTAATGTGCCATGAAACCATAGTTACTGTACAGTACTTTGACTATTTAAAAAGCATAGTTAATTGTAATGCACTTGTACAGTTTATTGTAAACTTCAAAGGCAAATCCTAGCTTAGAATCTGTGCTAATCATACTGTGCATGTGGCCTGATTTAAATTAGCAAAGGGTGAGTTTATTATAGGTTTTATTAAAGTAAAAGTGTAGTAACCATGTTTTTGGTGTACAATTTACACTATGTTTCATTACAAATACCATGTCCAGCTATGGTTATTGTGTCATTTTGTTTAGTGTGCTTAATTTGTGATGACATTTTTTGTATTCGTAGCAAAACCATGGTAAGAGCCAACCCAGACTCATTCTGAAAACGCACCGCTATATACATTTCTGGAGAGCACCAAATATGTTCCAGGAGCTACATTTTTTGCAATTTTTGTTTTCACGAATCCATCAGAGGCCGCGGTGTTTGCTTTTTGAGATGTCAAAATTCTCTGGCGAGTGCCATTTGCGCCTGCTGTTCATGCTTAAATCCAACAGAGGCCGCTGTCGAGCCTGAAACTGAAGATTGACTGACCTACCCTCCTACTTCCCAGAACCCAACCAATAGTGTTTTCCAAGACACAGTTTGACCCGTCCACCAACTTCCCTAAACCCAGCCCACAGTTTTAAAAAGCAATCCAGAAAAAGAATAGCCCTCGCCTGATTTTTACCATGTTTTCAGATTTTACCACATTCCCACCCTGCTATTTAATTGTTTATTTACTTTTTTGGCTTCTGTTTTTTTCTTACCTGCTTTCTGGAACCATTCTTCACTGGGCTCGAATCCCGTCATTGTGCCCAACTTCTCTCTACATCTTAAGTCTGCCAGCAAGGCGCGCTACTGGACAAACTGGTAACAGCGGTAAAAGCCGCCTACACTGAGGTAATCTGTCAGCCGGTAAGCACTAAAAGGAACAGCGTCACACCACCCTGTAGTGTTTGTTTTAAAGACGTACTTCTGGCTACATAATTGGTGATCTCCAGAAATGTATATTGGGCTACGTTTTCAGAATGAGCCTATATTGGTTAAAGCTCATAAGGGAAGTTTCAGTGTGTTTATGACAATTAAATGGCTGATGTTTTGTTCTGTTTGTCAGATTATGCAAATCAATGCAGTAGTACCACAATGTTTTTACTTAAAAAAATACGCTCTGCTAATCTGCTGCTTTTGTACTGCTTGTTTAATGCTAACATACTAATTCCCTCTACAACTGTCCTGTTGTGAACAAAAAGAGCAAAGTCTTCCTCAAAATCTAAGCTAATAGTGTGCGTGGCCTGATTTGTGTAAGCAAGAGGTGAATGCAAGTATCAAAAAGTTCCTGTTACACCCAAAGCTGCCAGATTTTGCCAATAGCCTGTATTTTGGCTTGTCAGTTCATGTCTTTTGGTAGAATGAGAACTATTTATTTCCATTTTACCACGAATACCATGTTAAACTATGTTAATATGGTTAAGTTCATAAGGGAAGTATCAGTATATTTTCATTACACTTAAATGGCTGACAAATTTTGTCCCAGTTTTGCAGTTTTTTAGATTATGCAAATAAGAATGCAGTACCATACTAACATGCTAATTTATTTTCTATTACTGTACTATTGTGAACAGAAGTAAGCTAATAGTGCGTGTGGCCTGATTTGTGTAGACAAGAGGTTAAAGCAAGTATCAAAAAGTTCCTATTACACTTAAGCCTGCCAGATTTTGCCAATATGTATTTTGGCTTGTCAGTTCATACTTAATGCTAATGCTACAGTATGTCATCACGTTATTCTCAGAGAAAACCATTATATTAGTTATGCTTTCAGAATCAAAACTTAATGCTAACTTGCTAAATTCTGCTAATGTCCTGTTGTAAACAAAACAAACAAAGCTTATTAACCGTGTTTTTGGTAGAGTTATTTATTTCTGTTTTACTACAAATACCAGTAACTTGTGGTAAACCTGGTTAAAATTCATCCGGGAACACTTTAATGAATGACAAATTCTGCCCATAAGGATTTTTGTTTTGATTTTTTGTTTATCATCCCAATTTTTATTTTAATACATTATTTTATTTTTTATTTTATTTTATTGTTTAATTTAATTTAATTTAATTTAATTTAATTTATTCATTTTATTTTTTATGGGGGGGAGGGGGGTATTTACAGTATATAACAATATATATTGGGGGTGGGGGGGAAGTTCTCACTCCAAGCTAAAACCAAAAGTTGGCAGCCCTGACTAAAGTGTAACAAGACTAGAGGACCATAATGCTAATTTTGTTTTGCTAACCTGCTGCTTTTGCAATGGTTAATGCTAACATGCTGATGCTCGTGCTTATTACAGTTCAAGCTTAATGCTAATGACATTGTATCATGTTATTCTCTGGGAAAATCATAATACTAGTTGTGCTTTGAGTTTCAAAGCTTAATGCTAACTTGGTACTTATTGTTAATGTTCTGTTGTAAACAAAAAGCAAAGCTTAACTCAAAGGCTGTTTCTCAATTCCAAGAACGCAGAGAACGGACTCGTGTTCTTGTGGAGACCGGTCTTGCCAGGTCACATCGGAAGAACGAACTCGGGAGACCGCGAGAACAGAGAGCGCGTCCTGTGAGGAATGGGATGCTGCGTTCTTCCTGATGGTCACATGACCCTCGCGCGTCTTTAACTGAAAATTATTTAAACATTACAGCATCCATACAGTGATTTAGTGTTTTTCCCCGTTTCACACTATATACTCTGCATAAAGACATTATAAATATACGCTGCACATCACAAATAAAACAGATTTTAATACGAATTTCAACAAATAAACACCCTTAATGTGTTTATGCCTTTATTAAGATTTTCACGTTATTGTTTACTTTTACCGTCTCATTTAGGGAAACTCCTGAAGTAAATAAGTACATCTCTGAACTTATTGAATAAAATGCTGCGCTTCCCACCTCCAGTCGCAATGACTTCTGGGACTTCTAGAGCGAGTTCAGTGCTCAAGTCTGCATCGGTGTGTCCTCGATACCGAGAACACATCCGGGAGCTTTCATGCGTCCTCTGTTCTTGCGGTCTTGAGTATTGGAACTGTACTTTGGCAGCTGATGATGACGTTACACGAGAACACGAGGACGCAAGACCGCTGAAGAACGCATATTGAGAAACAGCCAAAGTCTTAGCTGAGTTTGTGGGGCCTGATTTGAGATGGCAAATTTTCAGTTTTTCAGTTTTACTACAGTATAACCATGTTTTTGGAAGAATGAGCTCTTTAATTCCATTTTACTACAAATAACATGTTAAACTTCGTTAGAGTGGTGTAACAATGGAACAACAACAATAGGCTATCTATTTGGTTGTATTTGTAGTAAACCATGGTTAAACTCCATAAGGGAATTATCAGTGTGTCTCTAAGTGTAACTTAAATGGCTGACAAAATCTGCCAATATGGATTTTGTTCAGTTTATGTAAATGCTAATGCAGTAGGATGCTACCACAATAATTTTACTTGTTGCTAAAGTGTTACAAACTGAAAGTAGACCATAAAGCTAGTTTTGTTTTGCTAACTTGCTGCTTTTGTGCTGCTAGCTTAATGCTAACATGCTACTTCTCCCCATTACTGTCATAATCAGTGTAAGTTTAATGCTAATGATATTATCAAGGTATTCTGTTCTATTCTAACAATGCTAACTTGCTAATTTCTGTTGTAAACAAAAAAAAGTGAAACTTACCTGAAAGTCAGCTAACCATGTGGCCTAATATGAGTTAGCAAGTGTGAAAGTGCATGCTTAATGATTAGCTAATTTATAAAGACGTCTTGTGGGGTGTTTAACTTCATCAAACAGTCGACGTGATGCATTTAACCTGAATGACTTTTCTAAAAACCCAAGACTGTTTGGTCTCTGTGAGACCATAAATCACTTATTGAAGATGTGAGGTGTAAATCTACTTGATTGTTGCTGCTGGCATGTTCCCGAGGTGAAGATAAACCCCATTCTGTCTTCTCTGTCTAAAAGTGTCAGTATTGAATTCCCTCTGGCTGACACAGGATCAGGTGTTCCAGCGCTCCTCCCTGCCCCAGTCATTATGAGCTTAAAGATGACACCCGTCCCAGATCAATGCCTGAAAGCACCACTTCAGCAACACAATACGGACCGCGTCTACAGTTACAGTATGTGGTCTGATTTGTGGTCTGGGAGAGTTTTGACGATCGTGTAAATCAAATCATCCTTACAGGAAAAGCTCACCCCAAAAGAGTGTCAGCGAAATGTCGGGTTCACAGTGATTAGCTTCACTTTCAGTTTGTTCTTCGATAATATTTTATCACAAAATCAGAATACTTAGTCTATTATTATAGTTATATTTATACATACATATAAAAATATTATATAAGCAAATAAATAAATAAATAAGGCTACTAATACTTTATAAATATGCTAAAGTTTACAAAGGAGGTATTGTTTTATAAAATGTTTAAATACACATTTTTCATTCATTCATTTTCTTTTCGGCCTTTATTAATCAGGGGGTCACCACAGCTGAATGAACTGCCAACTTATCTAGCATATGTTATTATGCAGCAGGTGCCTTTCCAGCCAAAACCCATCACTGGGAAGCATCCATACACTCTTGCATTCACACACATACAGTACACTACAGCCAATTTAACTTATTCAATTCACCTATGTCTTTGGACTTGTCACCCACACCAACACGGGGAGAACATGCAAACTCCACACAGAAATGCCAACAGAACCAGCTAGGGCTTGAACCAGCAACCTTCTTTCTATAAGGCAACAGAGCTACCCACTGCGCCACCATGTTGCCAATACACATTTTTATATTATATACGCATTATATACGCAATATGTAAATTATTTTAGTATCATTTATTAGGAATTAATGTGTAAAGTCAAGCTTTATTTATTCATTATTTTGAGTATTTATTGAATAAACATATTTTACATTTATGTTTTATGAATAATAAATTTAATATTACTTTTTGACTTTTGAATATAATTAGAAGTTAATTAAAAATTGATAAATGCTGTAAAATGTGTTGATTGTTATGAACTCAACGTTGGTAACACTACTCGAAGGGGATGCTCATAAGATACAATTTTAATGGTCTCATGACAATTATGTTTATGACGGATTTATGACAAGTTAAGTTAATGACAAGTTATCGTGACAAAGATTGTGATCAATTATGATGCATTTGATGACATAAAGACATTTCAAATTGTCACCTTTGCATTTAAAAAATTTGCATTTAAAAAACAGACCGATTGACATTTAATTGCTATAAGCATGCATAAAATCACCTTCATATTCATGATGTGTCCTGTCATGATTATAAAGGTGTCATGAAAGTCTTCTGAACACCCATTTCAAGTAAAGTGTTACCCTAATGTTCAACTGAGCCTAAAATAATAGTCATTTCTACTGATTAAAGGATAGTAGCAGAATCTACATTTGATAACCCAGGCTCATTTGGATTATGTACCCCTATATACATTTCTGGAGAGTGCCAAATGCATACCAGGAGGTATGTTTTTTTTTGCAGTTTTTATTTTCCCGAATCCACCAGAGGCCGCTGTGTATGCATTTTCAGATCTCAAATTTCTCTCGTGAGTGCAATTCGCACCTGCTGTTCTCACGTGAATCAACCAGAGGTGGCTGTCGATACCCCTACCCTCCCCCCTCCTTAAACCCAACCATTAGTGTTTTAAAAAGCACCGATTGACCTGCCCACCCGCTTTCCTAAACCCAACCGACAGTGTTTTCAAACGCAATCCAGACAAAGAAAAGCCCTCTCGGTCGCCTGATTTTTACCACGTTTTCAGATTTTACCACTTTCTCACCTTGTTATTTACTTGTTTATTTTATTTTTTGGCTTTTGTTTTTGTCTTACCTGAACCGTTCTTCGCTGAACTTGAACCTCATAGTTGAAGTCAAGTCCAGACAAACTGGTAACAGCGGGAAAACCGTCCACAAAGAAGTAAACGGTCAGCTGGTAAGTGCGAAAAGCATCATACCGCCCCATAGTGTTCGTTTTAAAGACGAAATGCAGCCATTTGTTCCTCTGGCTACATAATTCACAACTTCCAGAAATGTATAAAGGTGTACGTTTTCAGAATGAGCCTATGTTGACATTTGAGTACATTTATTATTCTGAGCTCTTGTTTCATGGTTCCGTGTCATTCCTGAGCTGTTAGGTTGATTGAAAGATGACAAAGTTGTAAATTGTAAGTGTGACGTTTTGTTTAGCAGTCGCTTTGGGTTCATTCGACATTTTCAGCATCATTAGTGCAGAGATAAACCATCTGTGTGTCTTGGTGTGTGTGTGTGTGTGTGTGTGTGTGCGTGTGTGTGTGTGTGTGTGTGTGTGTGTGTGTGTGTG
>CAIGQQ010006507.1:0-10215 GCA_903798035.1 Danio albolineatus | reverse complement strand
GTTATAAGTTTTCATATAGAGATGTGCTTTTTGTTGTATTGATTATAAAGTTGCATTTTGCATTCTTTTTAAAGTTCCAAGGACCATTTAGCCGTACCTGACAAACAAAAACTCAGACAACATTTGATTTTTTTGAACATTTATTTGGAAAAAAACAAAAAACAAAACAGCTTTTTTTAAAACAGTCAGGAGTGAAAAATGACAAGAAAGATAATTTCATGTGATTATAAATATATTATCTGGACTGAAGTAAAACATATAACAGATTTTTTTAAATATTTGATTCATGATTTAATGATTTTATGAGTTGTATCTCTCAGGAATCATTGACAGTTTAGGGTATAACAAAAGGACTAAGTCATTATTATTTATGTTTTGTTATTTGCAGCTACAACTTGTGATTCTGACTTGCCCCTGTTATTCTAAAACGCGGCAAACATATTTAATTACTTTCTTTGTAACAAATACTGTAACAATAAAAAATCTGAAACAATAAGCCCTAAGCAATATTCATATATATACTTAAGCTGTTTGGGCAGGCTTTTTTATTTATATTCTGTCAAATGCAAAACAAACCTTGCAATAAGATATTCACATTTTAGCTTAACATCTTTAAACAGAAGAACAAAAAGAAAAAAAAGAAAGAAAGAAGAAAAACAAGTAGAAAACAAGAGCGGATATACACAACATTTATCATAGAGAGGAAAAGTTTAGCTTTTGAAGTATATTCACAGTTCTGGTCGCTTTACGGCTTGAAAGTCCTTTAAGAGTTTCAAAATAGATTTTTAAATCAGCCTTGAAATGGAAGATGTTCGGCTTCTGCTTCCACCATTTACACGTGTGTATATGAAACTTGCCTAATAATATCAAAAGATTTAACATAAACAGGAGCTTCTTATCTTTATCTTTTTTATCTCTGTAAAATATGACATCTCTTTTCTTAATGATAATTGTATGACCACTCAGTATATTAAATAAACATTCAACATCAAACCAGAAACATTTAACATACATACAATCATAAAACAAACACATAACAGTCTCGACATCTGTTCCACAAAAAACACACGTCTCAGAAAGATCAGCTTTATATCTCTTGAGAAACTGGTTGTTTGGATATATTTTATGTATAATTTTAAAGTAGATTTCACTGATTTTATTAGTGACACAATATTTGTTGTTGTAAGTCCAGATCAAGTTCCAGTTGATATTCTCAAATGGGTTATTCCAGAAGTACTTGTGTCTAAAAGTTGCAGGATAATGAATCAAACTTCTAAGAAATGTATTATTACATTTTCTATCTTTGATATCAACACCATCCAATAGAATCTCATTTTTAACTGTTAGTTTATTTGCTTCACTGTAACCCTGCAAAAGCCTCACCAGGCCGGCTGGTATTGCATCAATTACTCTACTATAATCTCGTGGAGGTGCTGGAAAACTAAACTTCTCTAAAGATTCAGTATAAGTCAGTAAATATCCTTCATCGTTTAATAACTGTGAGACCAATAGAATATCTTTTTAACCCAGTTATCATAAAAATGATTTGTTCTTATATCTGACAGTTTTATTATTCCATATTATTTGTTTATGGGGAGAAAATTATGTTTGTATAGAAAAATCCAACATAAAAGAGCCTGCCTATGAAAATTAGACAAGTCCTTGACTTTGCAGAAGGGATGGCACATGAGAGGATGGACAACACACACCAGATACTGCAGACGAGGGATACACAGAAGACTCACAGAATCACAGACTGGAGACTCGGGGAACCAGGAGGACTAGGAGGAAACAGAGATTCGGTAAGTACAATAAACAATTGGTTGAGTGTTGACTAGCGCAGAGTGTACACTCAGTGTCCGCTTTCGCTGGAACGAGCCCGGACACTGAGTGTAGTGAGGACTGGGTCTTTATAAGGTGCTCTGTGATGTGCTGCAGCTGTGTGCTCATTAAAACTCAGGTGATCGTGCTTTATGTGATTGTGTGCCGTGGGAGCCTGACCAATCCGTGACATTACCCCCCTCCCCAGGGCCCGCTCCTGAGGGCCTAGACCTCCGACGTCATGGTGGTCTGCCTCTTCCGCGAGGTGCTGGGAACTCAGGGTGATTACTGTGGAACTCCGACATGAGTGTTGGATCTAGGATATCGGCTCTGGGGACCCATGATCTTTCTTCTGGACATTTTACTTATTAAATTTAACTGTAAGTTATTTTATATTTATTTATCAATAGGATGTGAGGTCTACTTATCTGCCTATCTCACCCACTGTCCGTCAGCTTAGTCCCTGATTTATCAGGGATTGCCACTGAAGAATGAACCGCCAATTATTCCAGCATATGTTTTACACAGCAGATGCCCTTTCAGCTGCAACCCAGTACTGGGAAACATCCATACACTGTCACATTGACACATGCACATATACACTAATTTAGTTTATTTATACTGCATGTCTTTGGACTGTGGGGGAAAACGAATATTTACAGTACCCAGCTAATGGAACTAAAACATGTAGTAGTAATGGGTACTTTTTACTTTTTACTTTTTTACTTCTTACATGTTACCCCCATTGCAAGATTATGTGTCTCGAGAAGTTGTCTGTAAAGTTTCAGCCATCACATTATTTGTTATTTATTTTAAAATGTTGTGAATTTCTGCTTTAAAATTTTAGTGTATTATTATTATTATTTTTTTTCAAAATTGTCTTAAAATGTTTAAATTAAAGGTTTTGATCAACTTCAAATACTGAATATCTGTGTGTTTCAAAGAGTGCAGATATATTGTGTACAGTGGAAAACGAGGGGGAAATGTATCAATAAGTCATGACTGCAACAGTAAGTGGCAAAGAAAAAGCTAAACAAAAAAGACTTTTATTTAAGCGTGGCCTGTGACGTCATAAGGCTGCGCCGCTTCCGCGCTGTGATTCAGCTGGAGTGGAGAAGAAAGGTTTTCTTTAAAGCTTTTACATGAATATAAACCGATTTATTAAAGTTTCAGGTTTTTCACCCGATGCTAAATGATGCACCTGCTGTTGACAATATTATTTTAACCCTTTAACAAACGTAGTACTATTTTACTCGCAGTAATGAGGGCTATTTTGAGTACAGTAACAGAAATGTGTGTAATACGTGTTTAATGAAGGTTTAATTTATTAAACAGCATAATGTCATTCCAGTCTAAGTGTACATCACTATATAGAAGAAATGCAGTACTAGTTTTAATCAGGTCATTTGTGGCAGTTGTTTCTTGCTCAGACTTACCTGATTTCTTCTTGTTAGTTACTCTCATATAAAGAAACTGTTGAAGCAAGTGTTGAAGAGAAGTGATTTTGTTTCTGTTCATTGTTTTATTTATTTTAAACTGAACATTTGTATTGTTTTGTTCATTTTAAACAGGATAAAGTGTCCAAACGCAGAGAAAATCTCCTGCTGAAGCGACTGATCTCCACACTGTTATAAAGATGGCGTTTATTAAAGAGGAGAGTGAAGATGTGAAGATTGAAGAAACATTCAGAGTCAAACATGAAGATCTGCAGGAACAAACAGGTTGATGTTTCATTCTCAAAGACCAACTCAGTCATTTGATCCTCATTCAGATTTATTTTAATAAGAAGAATACTAAATTAAATCCATCTTGCAGCCCTGAGTGTGCTGCCTAGTTCTCCTAAACGCACATCAGCACATGCCTTTTGTCATTCTTTTTTATGTATTATTAGTCTCCCATTTTCTCTGCCTTCTTAAAGTTATTGCTTCGTTTGTTCTCCTACTGTTTGTAAAGTATCATTGAGCATGGGAACTATATAAAATAAATAAAAACAATAAATTAAAAAAGTTGAACTGAGCTGAGGATATTTGACCTACAGTATTCTCCTAGAAGATATCTGCTATTACAGTGATAGTGTTGGCTTAGTACTTTCTATTTGCATATGTCACGTTGATCACAATTGCCTTTTTTTCATCAACTTCTTTAAACTTGTTTCTAGTAGTTGTTACTAGTTCTCACAGATAGTATCTGAGTTAGAATTACATCATTATTATAATAACTATATACCAGGGCTATTGTGTTTAAACAGGGTTTCCGCAGGGTCTTATAATGTTTTAAATTCCAAAATCAAAATTTTAGGTCTTAAATTTACTGAAATATTGTGTTGTAGGTCTTAAGTCTTTTTTTAAAGTCTTTATTTTCCTTTGTTCATGTTTTTTTACCCAATCTGGCCAAAACCCAAACAATCACCAACAATCCATCTTAATAAAACTTTAAACTTTTTATTCAAAATGGTCATTTTTACTCTATTTATCATAATGGTTTAATTATTTTCCTCTCAGTAACATTTGTTTAAACGTGCTCCATGTATTTACTGCTGAGGACATCGACCTGGACAGATTGTTGTGCATAGATTTAGTTTATTATAGTTTTTCAAACTTTTGTTCTTTTTATTTTAAAGAAAGTTTATGTTGGAAAAAGTGTGTGGAGACAAGTAGAGTTTGCTTGTTTTTACACAATATTTAAAATAATTTGCCAAGAAATATCTAAATTATTGTATTTTTTATTATTGATTTATTATTGTATTATTAAATGTATTAAATTGTAATCTTTTTTGAACAATTTTTATTTGCCCTTTTCCATCTGGGCCATTTGAAAAATTCCTTAACCTTCAGCCCTTTATGAGTTTGGGTCACGAAACACCAAAACACATTTTTTGAGCTGTTGACAGTCATATATGTGTCCCACGCTGCTATAAACACTATTAGGACACATATATTTCGCTAAAGAGTGAAAATTGGTTGTTTTTGCGTTATTTCGAGCAAATTTGTTCTTCCGGTTTGAAACAAATTTTTGAAGCTGCATCACGCCGATGAGATCCATGCGTGTATTCCAGTGTGGAGAGTGGACGTCTGTACCGGCCAGTGAATTGTGACGTCTCTGAGTGTGCGGCATTGATTCATGAGAAAGACTTGGTTCAAACCAATCAGCGCGCTCTATTGTGAATGCGGCGCAACTTCATTAAAATGCATGACAGCTCCGAAGATTGTTTGTACCTGTTAGTGTTCAGTCAGCAAGGAAGCGCCACGCTGTGTTGCTAAAACAAGTGGAAGAAGAAGAATTGTTTGGAGACACAGGTCGCCAGTGTTGTGTTTATGTGCTGCAACGAAGGTTTTGTTTTCATTTCTCGCTATGAGAGCACAGCTGGACTCCCACGCGTGTGCAGCAGAAACTTTTTTTTTTTTTTTACCCTAGAGCTTTCCGCATCTGGAAATGGTGAAATCCGGAGTTGCCGCTCGTCTCCTTTAAAAAAAAAATACACAGCTCCAGTTCATGTTGATTGTCCTGTTTTGGGTGAGTATACGCGATCTGTGCTCTTTGTTTGGTTATTCAGATTTGGCTTTTGTTTAAATTTAAATGAACAAGGGGAGCTGTTAATATTGCGTTATAAAGGCAATTACTGATGCGGTTTGTATAACGTTCCAAAGAGCTCTGTTGCAGCACGACAGTGGAAAATGAAACCGTATCCATGCTGTCTGGTCTGGTTTGGCACGGAATGGAACAGTTCAGCATAAAGAATGATTCAGCACATAGTGGAAAAGCGTCTAAGATACATTATAATTGCACCAATGGTAAAATATTTAAGAGGCAATATTGTCCGACCACATGATGGTGCACCTAATTAACCGCTCACTTTACAGAGTATGGTGCTCTATGAAGGAACGTAATAGGCTACACCTTGTTGAGCAATTTATGTATGGCATGGCCATTAAAAATACAATGTTCCTTAACCAGATGGTTTACTCGGATGTTACTCAGTCATGTTGTTGTAATGTTTTTAAGTTGACTATTTACACAACAAAGAAATCAAAATCGTGAATCGATCAAAATTGATTTTTTTTTTTGCCATATCGCCCAGTCCTATCTGCAAGGTATATGATCTGATTTTGAGCAGAAACCTCAGACACATTCTGGGAACGGCAAAGATTTATTTTACGTCTTGTAAAAAAAGGTTCGTTATAGGAAGCAGAAATATAGTTGAAGCAGAAATGAAAATAGCCTCACCATTTACTCTCCCTCGTGTGGTTTTAAACCTTTATGAGTTTCTTGATTCTGTTGAACACAAAAGAAAATATTGTGAAAAAACGCTGGCTTGTTCCAGAAGAAAGGAAATGTTTAAACCACATGACGAAGAGTAAATGTTAAAGTCTTTTTCATTTGTAGGTGAAACATGCTTGTCGCTTTGTGCCTTCATACTAAAGTGAACTTTTTTTGTTGTTTTTTTAAGGCCTGATGGTGCTGAAAGAAGAGACTCATGAACTGGATGAAATGGAAGAGAAACACCAAGAAATAACGACTGATAAAAAACCCACACTGACTAAAAAGACTTCATCACGCAGAAGACCTCGGAAATCCAAATCTAGGTGTAATTTCAGCTGTAAACAATGTAGAAAGAGTTTCAGTCAAAAGTCAAACCTTGATGTTCACATGAGAGTTCACACAGGGGAGAAACCTTACACCTGTGAACAGTGTGGAAAGAGTTTTGGTTATAAACAAAGCTTTAAAATCCACAAGAGAATTCACACTGGAGAGAGGCCGTACACATGCCGACAGTGTGGAATAAGCTTTTATAATACAGGACACTTGGAAGTGCACATGAGAATTCACACTGGAGAGAGGCCGTACACATGCCAACAGTGTGGTAAAAGCTTCTATTGTGCAGGGCACTTGGCAGTGCACATGAGAATTCACACTGGGGAGAAGCCTTACTCTTGCCCTCAGTGTGGAAAGAGTTTTAAGCAAAATGGAACCCTTACAGTCCACATGAGAACTCACAATGGAGAGAGAATTTTTATTTGCACACAGTGTGGGAAAAGTTTTTCTCGAAAAATAAACCTTAACACCCACATGAGGATTCACACTGGAGAGAAACCTTACACATGCACAGAGTGTGGTAAAAGTTTCAGATGTAAAATCAAACTCAATTACCACATGATAAGTCACACCGTTGAGAAGCCGTTTCCATATGCTTAGTGTGGAAAGAGCTTCACAACCAAACCCAACCTCATGAACCACATGAATGGTCACACTGGAACCATAGTGTTCACATGTGATCTGTGTGGAAAGAGTCTCACACGCAAAGACACCATTAAGCGACACATGAAGACTCACTCAGGAGAAGATCGTTTAAGATGCAATGAGTGCGGAAAGGACTTTAAACATAAAAGAAGCCTCAACACTCACATGAAGCTTCATAATGGAGAGCAGAGTCGTCAAAAATGAGGCCTTGTCCAGCGGAGCTTAGGACTCTCTCCCGGGACAGCATGCCAAACAAGTGGGAACTCTTGAATTTATATCAAATTACTGAAAGTGAAACCCGTTGAGCACCTGAAGATTTAAACTCAATAACTGAAGAGGGGTAAAGTTTTTTTTTTTTTGTAGTGTAGATCAGGGGTAACAGCCCAGTACCAAATTGTGAGAGTTTCTACCAGGCTGCAAGAAAGCAAAATAACTCTATGTGTTTAAACTTTATTATGAACCATATTTGTGCACATTGCACACTTCAATCAAATGGTCAGCACTGAAAAGAGAATTAGAAAGATTAGGGAGGGGAAAATGATTGGGGAGATGCAGTGAACACTGTCCTACACCCTTAGATTTTGTTATTGATCATTCACATTGTGTGATTGTCACTCGCGTGAACAAACACTGATTTGCCTCCAACCGTGAGCGACCGATGCAGACTCCCTAAAGCCCTGTTCAGATTACACAATGTGTAAGGCTGTTTTTTTTAACTACAGCGGTTCTGAACTGTAGTTCTGCCGAATGACTAAAAGTTATCAGTATGATGGTAAAAAACTGTACATTCTAGTCAAAACCATCCTTCTGCAAACTTATACAAATAAGGAAATAAGGGCAGTATTAATAGCTTTAAATGTGGGAGAGCGTTGCTATTATGTGATTATATTGTATTGCAATATGGAGCCATTAAATGTTGATGTTAAATCAAAAGTAATTGACAAATACTTGAAAATGAGATGATTTAATGACAATAATTCTCTATGGTTACAACTGAATTAGTTACAAATAACTGTATGAAACAATAAAACATGAAATGATATAAACATATGATAATAATTGTACCCAGCTTAAATGTAAATTAAAGTTACATGGGAGAGAGAGAGAGGGAGAGAGAGGGGGAGGGAGAGAGATAGAGAGAGAAAGAGCAGGAGATGCCAAGGGCCAGAGCAGGAGAAGAAAGAGACAGAGCTCCGTATAACACCTTCCTTTGTACCCTTCTTGACCATGTGACCAAAGCCTAAATGCTGAGACATTCAAACTGACCAATCGACACATGACTACATCATCAAACCCCCACAGTCCACAAAGCAGTTCCTGATTTCATCAGGAGTTTGTGTGAGCCCTCTTTGGGGAAAAACATATGTTCTGCCATATAAACAAATGCATATAATAATTTTCATCCCTACAATGCCATTTGCCAGTTACGACAGATCAGATTTGTGTCAGATTATGAGATTTTGACTTGAGAAACTCTTGATGTGTTGTGAACAGGGGCGCCGCTAAGGGGGGGAAAGTTAGGACGATTCTAGGGGCCCCCAGAGATCTGCTTTATAGTACTATAATGTAATATACATTATTAATGTATCTCTAAATTACAAGTAAAACAATTTATTAGAAAAAAAAATACGGCTTATATCTGCCTCTCGTGTCTGTCACTGTCAAATTGCACCCCCCTCCTTTCACTCTATGGTTCAGTCCGTCAGTAGCGGGAAGAAAGTTGATGCTTTGATGAGTGCGATCGTCAGGTAAACTGTCAAAGCATCGATGTCCTCGAGGTTAACAAAGATTAAATTCGGTCATCAAAAAAGAAAAGAGAGGCTACAAAAAGCAGAGAGGGTGAAAAAGGGACGGCAGTTGCTATCACACTTTTTTGAAAAGAAAGGTAACGTTATGTCTATTCACAGAGCTTTCTTTTTGCGGTAATGATAGCGCCGCTAGTTTAATGTACTTTGACAATGATGAGCTCTATATATAGAGAGTAATTTAAATATGGCGTAATTTAAATGTAATAAATCTACAGAATTCTGTCTGTATTGCTTTACTGCATGTACTCAGTTACACAAGCACGTGTGTAAACACACACACACACATACAGATATACACACATACAGATATTAGCCCCCCTTTTAATTTTTTTATTTTTTAAATATTTCCCAAATGATGTTTAACAGAGCAAATTTTCACAGTATGTCTGATATATTTTTTATTTCTGAAAAAGTCTTATTTGTTGTATTTTGGCTAGAATAAAAGCAGTTTTTAATTTTTTAAAAACCATTTTAAGGTCAAAATTATAAGCCCCTTTCAGCATTTTTTTTTCTCAATAATCTACAGAACAAACCACTGTTTTACAATAACTTGCCTAATTACCCTAACCTGCCTATAACCTAATTAACCTAGTGAAGCCTTTAAATGTCACTTTAAGCTGTGTAGAAGTGTCTTGAAAAATATCTAGTCAAATATTATTTACTTTCATCATGACAAAGATAAAAGAAATCAGTTATTAGAGATGACTTATTAAAACTATGTTTAGAAATGTGTTAAAAAAATCTTCACTCTGTTGAACAGAAATTGGGGAAAAAATAAACGGGGCTAATAATTCTGACTTCAACTGTATGTATATATGCACTTAAAAATGTAAAATTTTCAGTGACTATTTTATTACTGTTCCTTTTTTTGTACTACGTTTACATTTGACCAATAAATCATCTGCTAGCTACAGCCATGGTCGTTCTCTTACTAAATACTGATGAGTAGTGGAAAAAATCAATAATAAAATGCATAGGTCAGTAAAACTACATCGCGGACAAAGAGTTTGGATAGCTAGCTTGGTAGTAGGGGGCCCATCCTCATTGTTTTTTCATGGGGCCCAAAATTGCTAGCGGCGTCCCTGACTGTTATTATTATTATTATTATTAGACATTTGTCTGGACATATTTCTTATTCAAACTTATAAATCAATCTTAAGCGCCTGATAGCTCCACCCCTTCCGCTACATGATCAAAACTGCCACTGTTGAGTGAGTGAAGTGTCCAACAGTCCACACTTCTTTTTAACGGTTAAATAAGTGCATCATCCTGGAATTTAAAGTGCACCTTATCATTTTAGAGTAAAAGAATATTTCAGTGTGAGCGCACTACTTTCACTATTTATACT